>JADKXX010009160.1:0-22274 GCA_017310255.1 Butorides virescens
AAAGAAAGAAAGAAAGCAAAAAAAAAAAAAAAAAGGCGGTGAGAAAGGAAAGAGCGTGCCAGGGGCCCTCTCCGCACCTCTTTCCAGTAAGCGAGAGCGGCGAGTGCGACTGGGGGGGCGACGGGCCCTTCTGAGAAGCCGGTGGTGCTGGGGGAGGCGGAGGGGGCACCCGGGGGCTGGAGGGTTTCTGTGAAAGCAGCAGGCAGTGGGGAAATCAAGTGACGGGAGGTGGGGGTGGATGTGCCCCCTCCTGCACCCGAGCCTCCCCCCCCCCCCCCGGCCCCGTTGCTGTTCCTTCTCGTGAAGCACTCCAAGCATGAAAGGTGAAATATGGACGTGCCCCCAGCGCCGTCCCCCAGTGGGTGCTGGAGACCCCCAGACCTTCACAGGGACCCCAGACCTTCATGTGACCCCCAGACCTTCACAGAGACCCCAGACCTTCACAGGGACCCCCAGACCTTCACGGGGACCTCAGACCTTCACGGGATCCCCAGACCTTCACGGGGACCCCATACCTTCACGGGGACCCCAGACCTTCACAGGGACCCCCAGACCTTCATGGGGACCGCAGACCTTCACGGGATCCCCAGACCTTCACAGGGATCCTCAGACCTTCACGGGGACCCCATACCTTCACGGGACCCCCAGACCTTCATGAGGACCCCCAGCCCTCCTGGGGTGCCCCACCCTTTGCCCCCTGTGCCATGGTGCGGACCCCAAACCCCCTGTCTGATGTGGCCGGGCTGGGGCGTTTCAGAGTATGATCACCTGGGCTCACATTTTGGGATGCTGCAGCTTCAGTGCTAAACCTTTCCCACGCTGGTGAGATGCTGACAATAATAATAGTAATAATAATCATCACAATTTAGGCCACAAATTACTTTATATATATTTACAGAGGGGGAAATTTTGCAGAATTTGGCAGGCAGTGGCGAGGTGCCCCCGTCCTGCTGCAAACAGGTCTCTGCTCCCGGCATCGCCGCGTCCTGGCTGCTCCCCGGCAGGGATTCTCCTTGCTCCGGGCAGATCCCCGGGGCCAAAATCCCAGTGCCCCAGCACCCACTGGGGGCTGTGCACAGCTTTGGCATCTCCCAAGCAGCCAGGCTTGGTCCTCAATTATTTTTTCTGCAGTTGACCGATGGGTCTCCATCGCCTTCAGCAGGATCCGTGCTGCTTTGCACCGGTGAGGGAAAGGCCGGCTTCACCGCTGCTCCCCGGTGCCAAGCGAAGGAGTTTCTGCCGAAGCCTCCCATGGAACAGCACCCAGGAACCCCTGCCCAACGCTGCCTGCTCGCCCCCGATGGCTGCCAGGTCACCGGCCTGAAGCGCCACATTTAAACCGAAACCCGCCCGAGGCGACGCAGCAACAACCTGGAAGCAGTGGGATACGGGGCCGCCCCACGCTTCCCCGCCCCGGGGGGCTGCAGGCTGGGGTGCAGCGCAGGTAACCCCGGGGATGCTTTTCCCAGGCACCGGTAACTCTCCGTCCTCTCCAAAACATCAGCTCCCGCCTTGCTCGGGGAGGAGCGGCGCAGGGGAACCGCTTGCTGATCTGCTTTTGGCATGGCCCTGCTCTGCAGCAAAGTGCCCCGAGGGCTCAGGCCACCAAAGGTGGAATAAAGGCAAATCAAATTAAAGCAACAAGTCAAACCCTCGAGCTGCATCTCTGTGCTTGCAACCGGGGCTCCCCGAGGCAGGTGGAGCCGGATCCCGCGACTCCGCAGATACAGAACCATGGGGGGACGGGATGGGGGAGACAGGGACCAGAGAGGGGATCGCTCCCGGGAACTCGCCCCGGCCGGAGCCTCCTGCTCCCATCAGAGCCCTTCCCTCCCTCCCTGCCACATCCCGGGAGCTGGGATCAGCCCTTCCATTTTTCCCCCCCCTTTTTGCACTGTCAGGGGGGGATTAGGGGCGGTTTTGTGGAAGAGGGGATAAAAAAAAAAGGCGGGGGGGGGGGGGGGGGGGGAAGACAAGAAAGGGGAAAAAAGTAAGAAACGGCGGCAATGTTATTTTGTTTAGCAAAAGGGGTATTGCATGAATGGGAACAGAACACGGCTTGAATCCTTTTAAATTCATCCCTGGTCTTTAAGCCATTAGCTCTTCTGGTTTGAATCTCTTCTCTCTGGAGGAAAGCAAGTAACTCAGTAGTAATCCCAATAAAGATTTTTGTCTCTGAAATAAAACATAGTACTCGCAATATGGATGGCAGGAGAGAATTGGTGACCAGCTGGTAAGAAATGATGTGTATTATTGACATTACAGTAGCTTTTACCCCCACCCAGGAGGGATCAGGGTCCTCTCCTACACCCAGCAGAGCCAGTTGCTGCGTTGGAGGCTCGTACTGGGATTTCGGAGCTGGTCATCGTCAAACCCTCCCGGGACTCAGGGCTTTGACCCCATCCCGGGCCCCATCCAACGTTGCTTTCACGGATGCTTTCTGCAGGGTGGATTTGAAGAGGATCTTGTTTCTGAGAGCAGATGCCCGAGGTCACGGCTGGACTGGATGTCAGCCCCCAGTTTCTTGAATCCCAACCCATCACCCTAATAAAAATTCACCCCAGTTTGCTGCACCGCTGGTACTTTTGAAGCCAGACAGGGGAAAACCTCCAAGCCCCCCAGGTTTTGAACCTTAAAGCGGGGACCATCCCACTCCGCTGGTGCAGGGCAGCTGCAAGGACTTTCCTTGCCCATGGCCGTGCCTTCCTCCCTCGACACTGCGGGGTTGAGCAGTATTTCGGAAGGCAAAATAACAGCGATATCTGGCTAACAGCACCTTTGGGGAGCCAGAAGCGTGATGTGCAAGTAAGACCCAAAACGATCATCGTGGCTTAGCCCAGGCAGCTATCCCAGCACGCCTGCACCCTTTACTGGTTTTACTGGCCTTAGAAGACAAACCCAGAGACACATTAAGCTAAGGCGATGCCGAATTCACTGTGTTGGGTGTCTTGGAGGGCTACGAGCCCCCTTGCAGGTGGATATTCTCCCCTCAGTGGTGTACCAGTATTTGTGGATATGGGGTGAAAACCAGCCTGAACACGATGCTTGTGGAGGCGAGGAGCAGGAATTTGGCCTTTCCGATGCCTTCCACACCTTCCCACCCAGGGAAGCACCTTCCAATGGATGACATCTCTTGGCCGTGCCTCTTCCATGCACTCGGCTGTCTCTGCTTCCAGGTCGTTCCCATCATAAAAAATACTTGGGAGCAATTTTTTGTCTGAAAACTGTGGGGCTCACGCAGGCGGCCGTAGGAGGGAGAGGTGACCCCGAGCCATTGCAGGGAGAGAGCACCGCTCTCTTCCCCAAAGTGCCTTGCCCATGGGAAGGTTTATTTGTTGGGTTTGTTCAACTGGCCAGATGGGCATCGGCCGCTCTGGCTTGGAGAGCCGTGGGCTCTGCGACGCCTCTGTCTTGGACTGAGGTTGCACATGGAGAAGGCAGCGGCCCCCGGGCCGGGGTTTGGCGTCTGTAGCTGGCAGGGGCAGAATGGGACACTTTATTTTTTTTAATGATTTCAGCAATAGCGAGTTGGCTTTCTTAAACAGAACAACAAAAATAACTTCAGTTTGCAGTTTAAAAGCAAGGGTGAAACTTTCTACTGAAAAGTGAAAGAAATGGGGAGGGGGGGGAAATGAGGTTTTTGTGGAAAAAACCAAATCTCAGCCAAACTACAACCTGTGCTTTTTTTTTTTTTTTTTTTTTTTTTTAAATGAGCCATTTTCAGCTAAAAGCTTTTAAAGAAAAAAGATGTGAACCTTATTTATGGAGACACCTTCATTGTGAAACACGCTGTGAATGCCAGGAAACAATTCCCATGGGATCGCTTACGAATTCTGTGGAAATTCAAATATATATATATATATATGCATGTGTGTGTGTGTTGTGTGTGTATATATACGCACTGTGTACATATATGCACTATAAGAAGGGACTGTGTGGCTCCTCAGGGTCTCTCTTCCACAATTCCAGGACTATATTCTCATACTGGTATTTTCTACTATTTTGTGGCCATACATCAAAAAATTTCCCAGCGCATCTTTGCCTTTTGATTTGGTGGTGGATTTTAAAACTGGAAAGAGGGACGAGCCCGATGGATCAGATCCTTAAAGCAGGAGCATGGGGCACTGGGATGAACGTGTGTATATATACACATATATATATATATGTTAAGGGGTCTCCCCCTCCACTGTCTCCTTGATCTGCTGAGTGTTCAGGGCTTGCAATTTCCACCTTTCCTCTAAAGTCCAAGCTAATTATTTTGGTATTCCACATGAATCCTCCTCCCTCCAAGCAGCGCGGGGCGTGCGGGAGGGTTTCCATCACCCATGGGTGGGTGCTCGGTACCCACCGAGGCCGTGTCAGCCCAACGGCTCCACTGAGCTCCCCCGTGGGTGGCGACGTCTCCGCGCCGCAGTTTGCTTTTTCTTTTCTTTTTTCTTTTTTTTTTTTTTTTTATTTCTTCGAGGTGGAAATTGGCTCCAAACCCAGCTCTGCCCACAGGCTGTGGGGATAATACTCATTCTTCTGACCGCTTCAAAAGCTGCCCGATAACGCACTGCAGCCCACGGGTGCTCTCGCCCACTGCCTGCTCGCCAGCGGCGAGGAAAGCAGCGGCCAGACGTGAAACACAAACCCGGCGTGTCCTACCAAGGGCAGTAGGTCCTTCACAGGGGGCAAAGCTGGGATCCTGATCCTCCTGGGAGCCCCCATCTTCATCGCTGCCCCAAAACGCATCCTGGCGGAGCCCCAGCATCCCTACCTGCTCACAGCCCGGTTGCTCCCGCTTCGCAGGTGCCCCTCAAAATGTGATTTATTGCTTCTGCTTAATAAAGTAAAGCCAACCTGGGGAGGGAAACAAGGAAGCTGGAGGGTGACGGCAGTTTCCCCCGAGCTCTCCAGATGATGTTTTTTCCTTAGTAATGCCCAATCTTCCAAAATACGCTCTTAAAAAAGAAATGCCTGGAGCTTCCCTCCATGGCCTCTGCTGCAGGACCCCCCTGCCCTTGGTGCAAGTGGTGGGGGGGACATAGCACTGAGCACGGTGGGGAACGGACCTCAGGCTGCTCCTGGTCTCCCCCGTGCTGGTAAACCTGGGCTGATTTCTGGCGCGATGGGAGACGCCTCAAGTGAGAACCCCCCAGCGACCGTCTCCGCTTCCTTGGCTTCTGCAGGAAACTCTTCTTGGAGAACGTATGCTCCCAGACCACAGACCAGACACAAAAATTCGCGTTCTTTGCCATAAATTGTTGTTTGTTTTTGCTTTCCCGTTTGCGAGAGCGGCAGTTAAAATGGGTGGGTGATCCCTGTGTGATCCCCCGGGTATTTCAGAAGGGGCAGATGTGTTTAAACCCAAAAAGGCAAGCTGATTTCCTCGTGCTCCACGACGAATTGAGGTTTAGGGGATTTTTAGACTTTCTCTCCCTCTACGGGGCTGGATGTGAAGTGGCTTCAGCCCCGTGGCTGCACCCGTGGGGCCCCACTGCTTTTTTGCTTAGAAATGCAACAAACCCCCGTAACGCTGGTGACGGACAGGGGCTGGCACTTGCCAGGACAGTGAGATGGGGCTGTCACCCCCCAGGATGCCACCAACCCCCCCCTGGGGCCCGCCTGTGATCCCCAGTGTCAGGCAAAGGGTGCTGGCGTGACAGCGCTCCGCTGGCGTGTGACTACGGCGTGACCCAGCGATGGCGCAACCCCAGCCCGTGCGGGGTTCTCCCTTCGGCTTCGCCCGTGCTCGCGGCTGAAACGTCTCTGCTTGGCTGTTATCTCTGGGGGGGGCTGCGTGTCCCTCACCCCATCAAACACCCCGGGACCCCCTGGGTGCCTGCGCTGCAGTGGCAGAGGGTTGCCAACGGCTCAGCCGGTGCGCGGATGGGTCTTGCAAACCTCTCCGAGGAGCTGCTCATTGTCCCATGGGTCTGCTGGCATCGCACCCCCTCCCTGGCACTTTTGGGGTCCCGTGGGAGTGGGAAGGAGCCCGGCCAGCCCGTCCCATCCCTCTTGCCCTGCCAACACCTCTGTCCCCAAAGCCCCTCCACCTCCAGAGGTGTCTGGGTTGGCACCAGGTCCGTGCCCAAAGGCACCACCGAGTTGCCTCAGATGCTTGGTCTTCTCTTAAATTTGCTTTTTTCATTTATCTCTTTTTTTTTTCCCCCTCATCCCAGAGTTGTGGTCACCTCTGCGGACAATCCCCGGGACCCTGTACCTCCCCGGCTGCTCCTGCAGGCGCCGGACGGCAGCTCCACCAGACCGTCGGCTCCACAGCACTGGCTTCAACCGCTCCTGGGCTCTGGCACCACCAGCAGCTCAGCACCGGGCCCCAGGATCACCGCAGCGGCACCCGCGGCTCCCAGGCACTTCCCCTTGCATCCGCTGGGATGCAAAGGGAAAACAAGGCAGCCGTGATGGGAGAGATCCCGTGGCCGGTCCCTGCTCCGGGGTCAGGAAACATTGCCCCGCCGGCATCGGGGTTACAACGCCGGCATTGTGCCGCTCGCTGCACACGCGTGCCCTCATGGCTCCGCGCCGCCGGGGGCTGTGCACCGGCCACGGGCATTCCCGGAGCGCCCTGGCGCCAGCGAGGAAGAGCCAGGGTGAATCTGGGCCGCAACTGTGAGATGTTCCCAGGTTGTGACAGTTTTTATGGAGATCACATGCCTCCTTTTCCATGGCTTCGGGCAGAGCCAGCGTGGGGCTGGGTACCGGGATTGGCGGCGGAGCAGGGATGCGCAGTCGTGGCCTCATGGCTTAGGAAAGCGAGTCCTGCCCCGGCCAGGCTCCGCTGGGCGCTGCCATCAGCCCGGGGTGCTGGAGAGGGTCACAAACGACCCCTCTGTTTTGGGCCAGCCGGGTGAGATGCTGGCGGTGGGGTCAGCTAAAACGCCGCGTGCTGAGATGATACCACGCATCGCAGGCATGCCAGGCTGGGCGCTGCGAAGGGCACGACTTAGCTGCTTTCAGTCATCTCCCCAAATGAACGGGCATTTCGGTCCCCCTTGCCCCGTGCCTCAGTTTCCCACGCACAGAGTGAATGAAAACCCCATCCCGCCTCCCTGCCTTGCACCCAGGGACGCTCTTTGGGAAGCACCGAGCGCTGCAGCCGCTTTCCCGATGGAGCAGACCCGCGGGTGCCCTTAATTCTTGCATTTCCCTGGCGCCTGGGTGCTTGGGCCGCCCGGGGAGCGGGGTAGGTGTGTGTGTGCACGTGCCTGTGTGCACGTACGGTGCCGCCAGACCCGCTGCCTGCACTTTTGGGAGCCGAGTTTGGCCACCCCGTTCCCCGAGGTGAGAGCTGGAGGTGTGGGGCGAGGGGGGAGGCTGCACCCCGCCGCGGTTTTGGCTGCGCCGCGGAGGAAGCGGCTGAGCTGCGAAGCCCCTCGGCCGCGCACGGCGCCGGCTGCGCAGACAGCGACCCGCTGGCTGCAGGGACCGTCACGGCTTTCTTAGAAGCAGCTGGGGGGGAAAGCGGTGGGTTTGCTAAACCAGAAGTGCCTGGGTGGTTCTGCGGCTCGCAGGCGGCGAGGGTGCAGGCAGGAGGGTGCAGGCAGCGGGGTGCAGGCAGCGGGGTGCAGGCAGGAGGGTGCAGGCAGCGGGGTGCAGGCAGTGGGGTGCAGGCTGTGGGGTGCAGGCAGCGGGATGCAGGCAGCTGGGTGCAGGCAGCAGGGTGCAGGCAGGAGGGTGCAGGCAGCTGGGTGCAGGCAGGAGGGTGCAGGCAGCGAGGGCACAAGTGCCGGCTGCCGACCCTGCGCTCGGGTTGGGAGCGTGCAGCTGCAGCCGGGCTGGCTCGAGGCTGGGGCTGTGTTTTGCAGGGGAGCATTAAGGCTCGGTGGCTTTTTTGGGTTTGCCCTTCACACGCAGCAAAGCCCACAAAGTGAAGCCAAGAGCGTCGGGGTGGTGAGAGCAAGGTTTGGGACTGGGGTCTCTGATTTTTTTTTTTTTTTTTCTATCAATATTATTATTGGCAGGAAATATTCATCCTCTGCAACGTGCCCGTTTGCCTCTGGCCTGCACGGAGCTCTCCCCCGACACGCAGGGAACAAACCCACCCGAAAACCAACCCCACACCACGGCTGCAGGGCAGAACTGAGCACCACGCTCTGAACAGGGGAGGGACCAGCCCAACGGTGGATTAATTTCACAAGAGCTTTTAATCAGTTATTTTTATAAAATGTGCCCATTCCCAAGCCATGCTTTGCAAGTACAAACAGAACAGCGCCTTTAATCCCAGAGGCTCCCTCGGTCGCTTTATATTCCCTTGGACTTTCTACGGGGTAGGTGTTTCACCTCATCCCAGCTCCATTTCGCAGCTCCCAGCTAATGAAAACGGACCCATTTTTGTAAAAGGGCAAGAATTTAATGTGGGTTTGGTCCTGAAATCCCTCTGGAGCCTCATGGGGCTGTGGGGAGGAATTTTTGGTCTCCACGAGGACGGGCGAACACTAAATCATTGGGGATGTCCATGACTCTCACCTAGATGCAAATAAATGTGTGTAATTAAGTACGTTGCCTGGGCTGGTCGTTAATCTCCCTAACGGGCGCTGCCGCCGCTGCGTAGGTACCGTGCCTAGAGAACGTATGGAGCACCCAGCAGGTTGCAGCCCCATAGTGCCCCTTATGTCTGATGGCCAGAGCAATTGGGAGCATTTGTGATTTAAAGCCCCACATGAGGAAAAAAACCCCATGATTTCAAGGGGCAGGAGGAGAAATTTTATGATAAAGGTAGATTTTGTGGAGGACATGAGGATGATGACCAGGACCAGAAGCCCTGGCTGTGCCGAAGGGGCTCAGGACCGTATCTGTGAGGTGGTACAACCATGATTTAGGGAAAAGGGGGTGGTGGGAGGGTGATGAAGAAGAAAAGCCCCATCCAGAGCCTCCCCCAATTAGTGCTGCCAAAGGATGTTTGGTCAGCCCGTAAATCAGTGCAGCTGAGTCAGAGCTCCCATCCAGCACCTAACGATGCGGCGAGGGGGGAGGCACCTTAAAAGCACCTTCCCCTTTCCTTCCTCCTCCTCTTCATCCTGACTTTTCTCCCCATCAACCCCAGTGGGATGTAAGCCAGGTAAGGGCTGAGACTCCCACTGCTTTTCTGCAGGGAAGGAGGCACGAAGCCCAAAATTAGCCTGAAAAACCTGACCGTTGCCCAAGGGGCTTTGTAAGGCTGAAGCAGGCAGGGGTGGCAAGCGGGATGCTGCTGGGCTGAGCCCCTCGGGACCATGGTGGGGGCCAGGGGCCGGCATCCCCCTGTGCCTGGGGACCTGGAGGGGAGTGATGCCACCGCTCCGGTAGGAACACCTTCGCTGCCTGTAGCCTCGCGTCCCGGGGCTGGAGCTGTGGTTGCGGTGGGGGTCTGGCAAGCGAGACAAGGCGATGCTGTTCAGTGCCACAGACCCCGCTCTGTGCAGCACCAGGTGTTTTCCAGGCTGGGTTGCTTTTCCCTTTCCTTTTGTGCCAGCATTTGCACAACCTCTGCCCCCTTCGCTGCTCTGAAACCACTTTTCCCCCTTCTTTGCTCAAAAGCAGCAAACAAGCAGTTTTTAGTCACAGTAAATAAGAGAAGCTCTCTTTTTTTTTTTTTTTTTTTTTTCCTCTTTTCCCCAGCCTCTAACAGGGCTGCAGGAATCTGTAACCTCTCCATCCATAACATCTTGATTCATCCAACCGCCAACATCCATTGGATGAAAACTCAATGGAGAATGACAGCGGTGAGCAGCAAGGTGTGATGAACACCAAACTCTCCAAACACCCTGAAGCCACCCTTGTGTGCCCTGATGGCCAATACCTTTTGCCTTGGGTCCTATTTCCCATACCCTGGGCTGCATCAGGAGAAGCGTGGCCAGCGTCGAGGGAGGGGATTCTGCCCCTCTGCTCCACTCTGGTGAGACCCCCCCTGGAGCCCTGCGTCCAGCTCTGGAGCCCTCAGCACCAGGAGGACGTGGACCTGTTGGAGCGGGGCCAGAGGAGGGCTACTAAAATGATCCAAGAGCTGGAGCCCCTCTGCTATGGGGCCAGGCTGGGAGAGTTGGGGGTGTTCAGCCTGGAGAAGAGGAGGCTGCGGGCAGAGCTGAGTGCGGCCGGTCAGGGCTTAAAGGGGGCCCATAGGAAAGGGGGGGACAAGCTTTTTAGCAGGGCCAGCTGTGACAGGACAAGGGGTGATGGCTTTAAACTAAACCAGGGTAGGTTTAGACTGGATCTAAGGAAGAAATTCTTTACAGTGAGGGTGGTGAAACCCTGGCAGGGGTTGCCCAGAGAGGGGGTGGAGGCCCCATCCCTGGGACCATTCCAGGCCAGGTTGGACGGGGCTGTGAGCAACCTGATGTGGTTCAAGGTGTCCCTGCTCCTGCAGGGGGGTTGGGCTGGGTGACCTCTAGGGGTCCCTTCCAACCCAAAACATTCTATGATTCCCTGTGGATTTTGGTCACTCAGACTTAGTTTGCATTTGTTTTACTCCATCGGAGAGCTCCCTTTGCTTTTTCTTATGAGGAGAGAAAAAAAGGACAAATATCATCTCATGTTTCAATTCAACATTTCTTCCCATTTAGGGAAAAATTCATCTCCGAGGGTGATAATGGCAATTTTCTATGAGAAAACCCATCGGCCCTAGGCGCTCCTGGGCCGCTCCTATTCCAGGCGTGAGCACCCGTTGGGTGCTGGTATTTCTGTGGTCCAGCAAAAATGGCATCTTTAGGAGCTCTTGGAAATTTGCTGTGCTGGTATTACTGGCCTTATTACTTAAAGAAAAAAACCCAACATAAAAATTATCTGCTGTTATTTGGGCAAAGCAGGAGCTCAGCCGTAGCCACTGCCTTCCTCCTCTTCCACCTCCTCGCCAGCCATCTCCACCTTCCCCTCTCCCCCAGCGCTGTTTATTCTGCCGCATGTGCTTCATATTTTTGCTTAATACTAATTCACATAAAATCCTTGTGAAGAAGAACCACCCATCTACACATATGGAAACAGTCTCGGCACGCAGTCCCCATACCCAGCTGGGAGTCAGAAAGCCGTGTACAGCTCAAAATTAGGATACAGACAAGTGGTGAATGTGGGAGAAAAGGCAGTTAAAAGGAGAAAACCACGGCATGTAAATGGGTTATTACTTCAATCACCCAATTAGGAATCTACGGGCTCTCTTCTTCATTTCTTCTAAGGCAACAATATAATTAATTAAAGAGAAATGTCTCCTCCGCTCCCGTCTGTCACTCAGCCACGAGTCTGAGCGAGCCTCCCACGAACCACCACCGACAAACCATAAAATTATTTGTAAAAAAAGTAAAGGGGGGGGGGAAAAACCCCAACCCCAGCACCCCGAAGCCACAATGATATTGCCGGCCCGTTGACGCCACGGATCAGGTGACGCCAGTCTCCCACCCAGCGGATGCCGAGCCGGCGGCTCTGCCGTGCCGACCACAGAACCACCAGCCAGCCGGAGGCTACCTGCGCTGCCAGCGGGGTTTTCCTCTTCCTCTCCCTCGCTGCCACCTCTCCCATTGCTCCTCTTCCTCCTCCCGCTGGCCAGCGGTTCCTCCAGGGGAGCCGGGATAGGGGACAACGGGGATGGCTTCCAACAGCATCTTCGACTCCTTCGCCACCTACTCCTCCGCTTTCCTGCGCGGTGAGTACAGACCGGGCTCTTTCGTTCCTCGGTGGCAGGAAACATCATCGGGTTTTGCATTTATTTTATTTTTTTTTTTTTTTTTTTGGCAAAGAAGCGAACTGGCAGCGGGCTCTGATGCAGCTTTGCTGGCACCTCGCTCCTCGCCACTGCCCACCGGGGTTTGCTGCCAGCTCCGCCATGCTCCAGGCCACCGCTGTGTTTGTCCGAGTTTGGTGGGTGGTTTGCTCCCTATTTTTTATTTTTTTTTTCCCTTTTCCCGTGCTATTTCAGCCCTGGGAAGGGTCAGGCTGAGCGGTGCTGGGATTGATTTGATGTGTTCGCTGCAGTCCGAGTCGTCGGGAGCAAAAATCTGTAGAAATATAAATTGCTTCTAGAGAGAAACCGGTTTGCGAGGAGAGAAGAGCCGGCAGAGATTAGGGCTGCGTTAATGCTTACAACTTTATTTGTTTACTTTATATATGCTATTCCAAATATGAAAACACAGGGCAACTGTATATAGTGCTTTACTAAATATATAACTCCGTTGGGCGATGAATGGGTTCAACCTGCTCCTCCCGGCCTCTCTGCGCACCCCGGGACACGATGCTCTCGTCCCTCCCGGCTGCCTGGGGACGGGCAAACTGCCCGCCAGAGGCAGTCGCTTCTCCCCAAATTTCTCCTCTGCGTGATCCCAGCTCCCAGCCAGGATCTCAGGTCCCCAGACTTGAACCCGCCTTCGTTTCACGGCTGCTGTCCTCTCGCCGTCACCCCTCTGCGGCCGCGCTGCTCGGGGTGAACCGGGCGGGCAGGCGGGGGCTGGAGCTGCCGGGACGGTGGCTCCCCAGCGTGTGCCGAGGCCTTTTTGGGAAGAAGCCTGGGGCTTGCTAACGCATCCAGCTCTGCAAACCTCTGCCTTTTCCCTTCCGGAGGCAGCTCAGGAGCAAATGCTCGAGCTGGTCCTGGCTGCGAGGACCCAGGTCCTGAGTGATGGCTGGTTGCAGTGAACCTGAGAGGGTCAGGGGAGGGAAATCATCAATCCCCCCCCATCAAAGAGCAGAATGCAGCAGGTCACCCAGGAACGTGTCACTCCAGAGCAGATTTTGGCCTGGTTTTAAGAACACAAAAGGTTACGTGGCTATTTGAGGCGGATCGGTGGTGTCAAGCTGGAGTCATCTTCTGAGCAGAGGATGTTGGAGAGGCAGCAGCAAGAGCCAGGGATGGGGCTGGGGGGTAAATCCCGACCGGCTTCCCCAGCACGGATACGCCATGCCGGAGAGCAGGGCAAATAGGCAGAACGGCCCCGTTCAGCTGAATGCCCTCCGCTCGGAGATGGTGGCATTATAAATGTGTCCTTTGTACTTTATGCAGCTAATTAAAGGCAGTCCCATGGCAAGGAAATAAGAAAAGTTTATAAAAAACATTTGCACGGTTCTTTTTAATCTATACTTCTCCCTCCGCAAGCCAGATGAAGAAATGCCGGGGTTTAACTGGGCTTTCTCATTTAAAAATAAAAAGAGAGCAAGCAACAGAAATATCACGTCTTGTAGGCGATTTCCATACAAATAGGAGCTCATAAAAGCAATAAACATCTTTGTTTCAGACATAATTTTTTATTAAATAGGGAGGAATAAAACGATTGCACCAAGGATGGCATAGGGCCAAAGGGTGAAACATTTGTTTAGTATTAGGACAAGAAATCCTTGTTTTCTTTAAGGAGCTCAGCGCGTCTTCTCCTGCCCAGCGAGAGTTGGGCGAGTACTGCGAAACAGTCACCGGCGTTCATTGAAATTCCTCATGGCTTTGGGGGATTCAACCGCACTCATAGTTTTTGTTTGCTTTTCTGGGCACATCCATGAAAATGGGTGTTTGTTTGCACAAATATTTAAGGAATGAAACGAAAAATCCCAAAGGTATTCACTAGTTAGTCTGGAAACTTTTTTTTTTTATATAGGAAAGGGATTTTTTTTTTTTTTTTTGGCTTTACAATGGGATGGGTGAAGGAGCCCCACGTGGGAGAGCGGCACCAATCCCCACTCACACACGCCAGATTCACAACTGAGTAAAATATCTGGCGGGGACTGAAATAAATTTGCCTCCAGCCAATGGTTTGGGGGATATAAACCCCATTTTTGGTGGCCAGCACCAGCTTGGGGCCTGGGGGCTGCTCTCACATCTCATCACTTCTCTTGGAGACCAGCCTGAAGTTGTAAGATAAACTGGGCTGAACTGGGGGGACTCCCCTGCTGCTCCCAATGGCTGAACCCCGTGGTGGGTGCCAGCCTGAGCTCCCGGCACAGCACGTGGGACCCGACCAAGGTATGGCCGTGCTCCTCCACAGGGCTGCCAAGCAATTTCGTATTCTTTTTTTGGGTGGTTTTTTTTTTTTGGTTGGTTGGTTGGTTTGGTTTTGTTTTTTTTTTCAAGGAAAAAATAACTGCATCTTTTTCTGCTCCATCTGAGCACCCCGTGGTTCGGCTCCCGGGTCCAGCCGTGCCCTCCTGGGACCTCCGGTGCTGCCGTCACAATGGCAGCCGCTTGCCTCTAAGTCATCAAACCACAAATGTCACGTCTGTGAGTCAGTTTTTAGTTACCACTGGCTATCGGGACGGGGAGGCCTCAGCCACAGGGGCTGGTTTCCCAACAGTGGTTTCTCTTCCACTACATTTTCAGTGGAAACCTGCAGGGATGGTCATGGGGTGCAATGCTCCATGGGGCCACCGAGGGAGGAGCGAGGTGTCGGCGGCTTGGATGCTCTCAGACCTTTCAGTTGAGGGTTGGGGGTTATTTTGCCTTGGGATGAACCCTACGGAGGCTTGCTGGTGGCTCAAGCTGGCTCCTTTGCTTGGGACGCCCATGCTGGGCTTGTTCGCCTCTCCCTAGCTCAGGTGGCCGACATTTGACATTTTTTCCTTGGCCTTTGTAAATCTAAAAGCACGCAGGAACAGCTCATAGCCATCACTGGCCGTCCACGCTCCCCAGTGAAAACGAAACGGCGTTATATCGCTCTTTTTGCCTCTTTCCCCATCACGTTGGTGTCCTCGTGGGCGTCTGCCCTCACCCCACCGCCTTCCCTGTGTGGCTTCATGCCCTTGCACAGGATGCAAAGGGCACCACGCTGGCATCCACGGAGGGAATTTTACTATTTATTTTTGCAAATGCACCAATGTAGGCTTGCTCTCAGCCCGGCTTGGTCATGATGCAGTGCTCAGTGCTGCTCTGAAGGAACTGGGACTGATCCTGGGGGTTAGTCCCTGCTTTGCGGCTTCTCCTGGGTTCTCCAGGTCCTCGCCTCTGGTTGATCATGGCAAATTTTCTTCTGTCTCTGCATCTTCTTCTCCGCTTTGCTAGAGGGAGCGGGTTGTCTGTGTGGGCGCAGGGAGCCTGAGGGTCCCTGCTGGCCCTTCACGGCCTCGTTAGCCTAACGAACAGGCATGGTTCTGCCTAAAGCAGGACTGTGGGAGCTTGGAAGGTCCTTGCAGAGCTGCTCTGCCCCCAGGGAAGGCTGTGGCCCCAGGGCGGGCAGCCTTGCCAGGGGGTCTCTGATCCCCCCAAGAACATTGTCCTGCCCCATAGGGGAAGAAATGAGCCATGAGCCCGTGGGGGACCCACCCCATCCCCAAAATGTGGCAGCTTGGATGGACAAACTGGCTTCTCCTGGTCCTGGATCTGCCCCAGCAGATGCTGAAGGAGGAGCAGGAGGAAACCCTATGATGGTGGACCCGGTGCTGGTCACCTTTGGCTTCTGAAAGTGGGCAATGCCGACTGCCCTGGTGCAGTGGGCGGCTGTCATTTCTTCTCTGGGAGGTCGCTGCATCCGTGCCTTTCCCCCATTTGCCACGAGCATGGGTTAGTCAGAGTCCCCGGCAGCTTTCCTCGCCAGCCAAGGTGGGGGGCGATGGCCCCAGCTCGTCCCAAGCAGAGGTTGCTTTTTCCACCCTTCCCGTAACTGGCCGCTGCAGGATTCCCGCTCGGCAAACTTCCTTTTAATGGATTTCTGTGTTTCTTCCTAACCACAGAAAACTGTAACCCGGACAGTTTTTTTAAGGCCTTTTTTTCCTTCTCCTGCAGCGCCGTGCGCTGGGCAATGCCTCCGGGGGAGGCTGGGGGAGCGGGCACCGGGTAGCACCGTGCACACGTAACGGTGTCACTGAGCTTTGCCGTCACGGTTCCCTAAAGGCAGGGGTTTTGTCTCATCCTCTACCACCCCAGGTGATTTTTTTTTTTTTTTTTTTTTTTTTTTTTTTTTTTATTATTTTACATATGGGTAACTAAGGTCCCTACCAGCATGATGGCAGCGCATGACACTGGGGCTCTGCGGCGATCGGGTGCTGGGGTGGGAGGCACGAGCACACGGACCGTGCCTGCCCGCAGGTATCAGACACCTTCTCTGTGTCTGCAGCTGGGAGAAGCGAGGCAGGGCCCGCGTGCTGGGGCGAGGAGGGATGCCCCCAGAGAGGTCGTTGGACATTGGGGAAAATGTCTTCACCATAAAGGGTTGTCAGGAGCTGGAAGGGGCTGCCCAGGGAAGGGGTCGAGTCCCCGTCCCTGGGGGGATTTAAAAGCCGGGCAGCCGAGGTGTTTAGGGCCAGGGTTTAGTGGTGGGATGGCAAGGTTAGGGGAACGGTTGGGCTTGACGATCTTAATGGGCTTTTCCAACCCAAACGATTACGAGGAAAGGCTGAGAGAGTTGGGCTTGTTCAGCCTGAAGAAGAGAAGACTGAGAGGGGACCTCATCAACACCTACAAATATCTTCAGGGCGGAAGTCACGAGGATGGAAGCAGTCTGTCTGCAGTGGTGTCCAGCGACAGGACTAGGGGCAACGGGTGCAAACCGAAACATAAGAGGTTTCAGTTGAATATGAGGAAAAACTTCTTTACTCTAAGGGTGACAGAGCACTGGAACGGGCTGCCCAGGGAGGTTGTGGAGTCTCCTCTGGAGATATTCAAAGACCGTCTGGACGAAGTCCTGTATAGCATGCTCTAGGAGAGCCTGCTTTAGCAGGGGGGTTGGACTAGATGATCTCCTGAGGTCCCTTCCAACCCTTGCCATTCTGTGTGATTCTGTGATTCTATTCTATGATTCTATGTGTGCACGCCCATGAGCATTGCAAACCCCGCAGATGTTTGCACACCCATGAGCATTGCAATCCCCACAGATGTTTGCACACCCATGAGCATTGCAATTCCCGCAGATGTTTACACGCCCCTGAGCAATCCCCATGGGCATTTGCACAGCCATGAGCGTTGCACTCCCAGGAGCTCCCCTACGGTCATGTCTCTGCTGGAGCCTGCTCTCACCCAGCACCCCCAGTCCCTTACCCCCGTACCCCTGTGCAAACCCTCCCTCTGCCCCCCCTCCCCAGTTCCCCAGGGGTAGAGGGGGTGGGGAGCCCCAGTGCCGCCCCAGCCCCACGCACTCACCCACGCGCCGGGGGCCTGGTGCACAGCACCACGTGGCCACAAAATCTGGTTTGCCTCCATTCATCCTCCCCTCCTGGGGAAGGCTTGTGCACTCGCAGCCCGCCGGCTCCTGAGTGACTGTCAGTGGCTTTGCCTTTTCCAAGGGAACCCTGCTGACTGGTGGCGTGTCTTTTTTTTTCTTTAAATATATTGGGGGGGGGGACGACACCAAGTATAAATCCATTGTCTCTCATCACCTTGTTATGATCTAATAGGGGTAGAAGAGACAGTGGCACTTCCCTTTGCTGAGCACTTTAATTCACGATGATTTCTTAGACTTGATCTCCCCCGATATTGTCATCAGGGTTTGCAGTCCACTGTTTTGGCCGCGTACGGTTTGGGAAACAAAGAATGAGCTCTGTGTGTGCAGGCTCGGATCCACACATGGTCGGCATTAGGAGCAAGAATGTGACTTCCCATCCGAAGCGACGAGCCCGAGCCACGGGCCACGCCGTAAATACTCCGTGAAGGAGGCTGAGCAACGGAGGGGAGAACGTTGAAAAAGCTGCCAGGAGGTCTCCGGTGGCATTGGGGCGCTGGGGGCTCGGGGCTCAGCCCTGAGGATGCGCGTCCCCTCTCGCCGCTGCTGCAGGGTGCCTTGGCACCCAATTTTTCTCCTGGGTATCTCCAGGGTGGGAGGCAAATGTCACTGCGGGGGTGACGTCCATGGGCTGTGCAGAGGGCTGAGCTCTCCTTGGCTCATCCCTGACGTGATGGGGACGGAGCAGGCGCAAAGGCTGGGGCTGAATCCACGCTCCCGGCCCCTTCACCCCAGAGATCCCAGCAGCCTTTAACTTGGCCAAAACCCATCCGCCTTGCCCTGCTGCTGGTATAACCTCTGCGGGCCCTGTGGTGAGCGTGGGCAAGGGTTCGGCCGCCGCTGCTCCAAACCCGAGGCCGACCGTCTCGCTGCCCGGGGATCCGCGATGCACGGCTGCAGGGGAAGGCGGGGGGAGCGGGGAGCCGGAGGAAGAGATCCTTTCTGGGGGGCGGACTTGCCCCCCTGCATTGTAAGGGGGGAGATGTTCGGGTGCACCAGGCAGGGGGGCAGTACCCTGGGGTGGCGGCGCTGGGCGGGAAAGCGAAATGAGTGACGATGTGCTGCAAATCCGGTTCGGTGCCCCCGGTTACGTGCAGGCTCTCGGCGTTTGCTGGAGCAGGGGGAAGCATCCCCAGCGTTAGCGCTGCCTGGAACTGTTGATATTTCAGCCTTTTTGGTTGCAAACACAAACCTTCCTCCGTCTTCTAGACCCGCTGCCGCTCCCTGCCTTGTCTGGAAAAATTTCTCTTTATTTCCACCCATTTCTGCCGCTTCCCTTTGCCACCCTGGCCTCGCCGGGGCAGCTGCCGCGCCGGCGGTGGATGTGGTTTCCCAGCCGGTGGGGATGACGAGGCCCTTGGCAGAAGCATCCCTGGGGGGCAGCTCCCTCCTGGGCACCCCCCGACAGAGAAGGGCGTTTGGGAAAGGGGGGGAAGGGAGAGCACCCACCTCCCACGCAGGGCACCAGCAGCCCGCCTCGGCCCCTTCTGAGAGGGCAGGATACGGCCTCGGGTGCTGGGTGGGCCATGGTGACGCCGCCATGCTCCGACAGCCTAAAGCAACACCCAAGCTGGCCACGACAGTGGTCTGCAGGGTGCCAGGCACGGCTTTCGACCGCAGCATTATCCTCCTCCTCCTCCTCCTCGGCTCTTGTCTTTCTAAAAATGCTTTAAATTTTTTTGTTGTTGTTGTTATTATTTTTTTTTTTTTTTTTTCAAGAAAGTGGGACAGCCGACGCGTCTGCAATCCGGGGGTATTTTCCATAACATAAACATATTAAAAAGAAAAAGAAAAGGGAAAATAAAAAGCAACAATGATTTTCCATTCCCACTGGAAGCAGCGAGCGCGTTGGGAACATGAGGAACATATTACTCAAGCTATTGTAAAATAAAATATAAAACCAACCAAAATAGGAGGAGAAGGGAGAGATTTTAAAAAAAAAAATATATGTGTAAAGGCCTCAGTTGGGAAGGGAGACACTGAAAAATGGGCTTTTTTTCAACAGTCTCTGTCGTGCAGGATGGCCCTGTAGGGACCTGATCTTTGCCTCTGGGATGGCCCCGATGGAGGGATAAGAGGCTCCTGGGGTTGAATTTCCACTTGGGGAGATGCAGCCCTCCCCACGACGGGGGGAAGGGACCTCCTGCCACCCCGGATGGCCCCATCACCCCACCAAGGATCATCCCACGAGGGATTCGTGCCCCCGAGGTGCCCCCAGTTTCATGGCTGCGATGCGGGGCAGCGGGTGGCGAGGGATGTGCTAGCGGTGCCCTGAATCTCCGCCAGCACCGGCCCCGCCGGGGTCCAGGGCACCGCCCGCCCTTGCTGGGGTTTCACTGGTGCCTTTGGGGGTTCGACCTCCGAGCCAGGCGCTGTTGGTGTGGGGAAGCCCCATGTCCATGGGGAGCCCCACCAGGAGGAGGCATCTTCCAAGGGTCTTTTCTCCTGGTAATGATGGGATTTAGGGCTCGGAGACTGCTTTTTCTTTTTTTTTTTTTAGGGGGGCACTCTGTGTGTGTGTATTTATGGCAGCTACACTGGGCTGTGATTTCACAAGGCAGCATGGTTTTTGTTAAAATAACTTCTAAAAAAAATCAAAACAAAATGGTAGGAATGATGTTAGCGGCACAACCCTGGACCAAAGTCTGCCCTGGCTTCTCGCACCCTCTGCGCCTCCTGGGTCCCGGCCAGGGCTCAGTCTGGCACGGGGACAGACAGACAGACACAGAGTGTTGCAAACTCTCTGCGTGCCGATGGGAGTAAAATGAGTAAAAGATACTCGTTGTGTTAATGAACCTTGGCTGGGGCTTTGCAAGAGGTTCCCCGCGTGGCTCCGGCTGCAGCACCAGCATCCCAGGATGGAGCCGGCAGCACAGGGTCCGTGTGTCCGTAGGATGGGTGTTGGTTAAACAGTGCTTCTCCTGCAGCTGGAAGGGAGTTTTCTTGGAGGAAAAACCTCAGCAAGCGACCGGAGCGGCTGCTTTCTGATCTCTGGAGCGAGCACGTGGGTTATTCCCGGGAGCGGCACGTTTCCTAACCAGCAAGGCAGCCCGCGCACGCCTCCCGTCCCGCCGCTGCCGCGAGCGGGGCTCTTACGGGAATATCCCCAGCTGGAGCTCGATTCCTCTCCCAACGAGAAGCCAAAAAGCTGGGGAGGAAGCTACACTCAATTACAAATATAAAACCTCCCGCAAAAATCGCCTATTTCCATTCCTGTTCTTATGGCTTCCCAAATATTTAAAGGAACATTGCTCCCTGTGACGGTGGGTGCAAGGGAGTGGCGGGAAGATGCTCGAGCTGGGAGCGGGGCCACGCATGGATGGGGCGCACGGAAAAGCCAGGGATGCTGTTTCTTCACAGCCTGGCAGAGATTAAATGCCAGACGCCGCCGTTTGCATTTAAACTGGAAGCATATGCATGGAGATAATTTAAGGACAGAGGATGGTGCCGTGATTTCAGTGACTTCAAGGCAGGAATAAACTACTTAGCGTGGGATTTGCGAAAGGCCGTGCCATTTTCCCTCATTAGGAGAGAGAAAGTGCCGGCCAGAGAACGTAAAGACTAAATCAGATGTGCTGCTCCAAAATTACGCCCTTGTTCTGCAGCTCCTTTGCGCCGCGCTGTGTTTTACTGCCCACTTTTGTGCCCAATTACCTTGAACCCTGTAATTAAACACCTTTTTTTATTAGCCCTGGGTCGGTTTGGAAAAAATCTCGCTGAATGAGGAAGCCTACCATTTTTCTTCCATAAAACTCAGCAAAACTGCCCGGCTGGGAGGAGCAGCCCCAGCCCCGTCTCCGTGTCCCTGAGCGGGGTGGTGGGACACCCACCGGCATCTCAGCCCCGGGCCCGCGGGGGCTGGATCCCCCGCACGTGCTCTAAACCTTCCTTACCTCTGCAGCTGATAGGGACCTCTAAGTGGTGAAGCCTTTCAGACCCAAATTGACTCCCTGTTAGCGCCGTGCATTTGCTTTTGCTCCTCGAGCTGGGCACAGAGCTTCACTTCACTTGGTTTTTCCTCAAAAGATCACGTTTCTGCTCCCCGGTAGCTCTGCTTGCACCAAGCGTGGCAGCCCTGTGACCACAAGCAGGGCCTTGACCCGCTCTTGCAAACTTCATTTACTCTGAGACGGCGGTATAGAATGTTATTAAAATGCAAAAATGTTATTTTTACTAGAAATATGTGCCTACCCATCCTCCAGGGTTTGTTTTGCCCGGGTAGCCCCAGCCGGAGGGGACGTTATCCTTGAGAAATGTGGCTCTACGTGTTGTGGTTGGATCGGGCCAGGCAGAAGACAAATGGGGTTGGTTAATGGTGATGAAAGGAGCCCACAAAAAAAGTTGAATCTGTGATGGTGGGAGGGATTGGGGCCCGCAAAGTCAAAGCTTTGGGTCTGTGGTGGGACAAGCAGGTCGCCTACGATGCCAGCTCCCAGAACGCCCATCCCAGCTGCACCGAGGGCTGGACGCCCTTCACAGGAGGGGTTAAAAGGGACCGGCAGCACTGGGAATTCCTCTGGTGCCGCCTGGGAAGCCAACACATGCTTTGGTGTAGGAGGTGGATTGGCCAAGCCCTTAAGGTGGCATCTTTTAGTCGTTTCAAACGTCTTTCTACCAGCAGACACCATTTAACCCAACGCCCTGCAGAAATCATTGCTCAGGCGGTCACTCTCACCGTTCCACCCCATGTCAGAGGAGATGAAATACCCTTATCACATCCAACAAGGGCAGGGGCATTGGGATACGCTCCCGAGATGGGGAATTCACAGTTTGTCTCCCCAGACTTTCACCAGAGACATCTTGCCTCCCATCCCCGACCACCTCTGTGGTTCCGCCGCAGTGGGTGAGCAAAGCAGACCCTCACCACTAGGAGACGAAAAGAGCCTGATCCTGCCAAAATCCAACCCACCTGCATCCCACTGACATCAGTAGAAGCAGGGAACGCTCGCTGGCAGCAGGACGGGCTCGTCCCCGTTGTGTCTTGAAATGCCAGGAACCGAACGCAAGCCTGCCAGGGCCCACGGGGCTTTCCCCGGGTTAGCGTCACGTCTGGGGGGGTGGTTGAAATGGGGGGCTCCTTGCTGCCAGAGCTGGGATGCACACGTGATGCTGGGACTGTGTTGTGTGGCAGGATCTATGATTCTATGATTCTATGATTCTATGATTCTATGATTCTATGAT
>JADKXX010009161.1:0-10417 GCA_017310255.1 Butorides virescens
CTATGATTCTATGATTCTATGATTCTATGATTCTATGATTCTATGATCTGGTGCCGGGGGGTTGCTGCAGCCAAGGGGTGGGAGATGGGGGAACAGAAGCATTTGCCGGGGAGCCCCTGTGCAGCACATCTGGGGTCCTCGGGGAAGGCTGCGGCGAAGCTGCGGATTGAACCCAGACATCTTGCTTCCCCTGCCAGTGCCTTCTCCCAGAGCCCGCGCTTCCTCCCAGCGAGGGCCTGCTGCTCAGTTGGAGGAAAAAATGTAAAAACATTCTCAAAAACCACCAGTTTTGGAGGGGCAGGCAGGCATGGAGGGGTTCAGACCCCAGGACACGGCTGGGGTTGCGTTTCACAGATAAGATCCCCTCTCTCCCCACAGAGCTGGCTGCTCGTGCAAGACCGAAAGCCGCTACCGTTGTGTCTGGGCAAGTTCTCCATTTCTCTCATCTCCATCCCCAACCTGCCGCTGAACCGCTCCAACTTCCCGGGCTGCTGTCTGGGCTGGGGCGAGGAGCCTGCTCGTGGTGTCGGCCAGCTGACCCAGGCAGACAGGCACCTCCTGCTTGCATATGAACTTTTATAAGAAACTTCTGCAAAAAAACAAATGAGCTCATGCTGAAGAGCACAGGGCCGGGGGTTTGATGGAGGCGAGCAGGCGTAGTTCCCTTTCCAAGCTGCTGGAGATGGATGAGGAGCAACCAGTGACTTAACAGCAGTCCCTAAAAAATAACGGCGTTTGATTTGTCTGAATTCATAGCCAGAAATCTGAAAAGTACCTTCTGTGTCATTTTTATCCTGTGACTAATTCCTCCAGGTCGGGTATTTGTTCTGTGCCTGTAGGGATGCGTACGTGCTGGGTGAATTCGCTGGCTGAACCCTCTCGGGGGCTTGTGTTCCGGAGCTACGCTCCAACCACCAGACTGATTGGTGGGCAAACTCACCCCAGTGAGAGTCTTTATGGAAGGGCAAATATGAAAGCCAATGTTTGCACCAGAAAAAATGCTCCAAGGAAAGAGCAGAAGCAATGTAACCCAGAGCCCATCCAGGCAGAGGGGCCCAGCCACAGCCCTGCTGTGAAATAGCATCACCCAGGGTTATTTGTAGACGTGAAAGTAGTGAATAATTGCAAAAAAGCAAATGAACCTGGAAAAAATGGTGTGGGCCTGCAGGACAATCTGCAACTGGAACCAGAGGCCGGTTTTCTCAGAATGACTTTGGTGTAGGCGAGTCGCTGATGGCAGAGCTTGAAGTTGCTGCTGGAGGATCTTCACCGTTTCTCCCATGGGTGGCCACAAAGTCTGGCGGAGATGGCAGAAATCAGAGATTGATCACATAGGGATGACCAACACCTCGCACGGGAAGAGCTGGTCCTCGCCCAGGACCTTATTTTTTGTGGAAAATGGCCAATGCGTTGCATCGATGGAAATGATTGGGGTGCAATCGTGGCACTTGGCATTGCAAAAGGGCTGCCAGCCAGCCCGAACCTCAGCTGTATCTTCTGCCTTGAGCTAGAAGGCAGAGTTAATGAGCTGCGTGCGCTGCCGGCCGTTTGCTCGTGCTCCCCACCAAGCAGCATCGCAGCGGGCTGGAGGAACGCTGGGCCAACCCCCGTTTGCATTTCTCCAACTGTAGGCAACGCTGCTTGGTGCAGACCTTGCAGCTTCGCTGGGCTCCATTGCTGCAATCGATCCCCGTTCTTCCCATCCCTGACCTCTGCCTTTAAATTTTAAATTAAATTTTTAAATAGCAGTTGCAGGAGGGGGGGGGGCTTTTCCAAACCGTTCTCTTGCTGGAGAACAGCTATCAGCCGCCCTGCGCTGGCACTGCTCTGCAAAGCTCACCTGCCTGCAGATAGGTGGGGAAAAACCTTGCCTGGATGAAAGGCGGTGGCCGAGGCACGTTTATAAACCACGCGTTTATAAAGCGCCTCCTGTGATCTGCCTCCCTCCCAGCCCGCCAGCTCTGCCGCTGTCAGGGCTCAGCCCAGGCAAGAGAAATGGGGGAACCCCCTCAGGGGGAAGGTGGGGAACGCATTGGGGCTGAGGCAGGAGGGGAGGAGATGCCCGTGCCGGTGTCACCGCTGGCCACCGCTGCGTTGCTGGTGGCTCTGCTAGCGAGGCATTGCAGGCTGAGGTTTGGGGTAGGGCGGAGGAAACTCTCCACCTCCAGCAAGAGGATATTCCAGGAAGGGCTTGGGAAATTTAGCAAAGCTGCCGTGAGGCATCTGCGCTGCCCTGTGGTCAGCCAGCGTGAGATGGCGCGATCCCGTCATCCTTTTCAGAGGAAGATGCAACCGAAGCATGAGGCCACCATGGAAAGCACATCTGTGGGCTGCCTGCTCAAAGGGGTGTCCGGGCCTCTCAAATCAGTGGGGTGCCCTTGGGGTGACCGGGCTGGATTCCTTTTGCGATGCTGATGTCCCACAGGGAAGTTAAACACAGATAGTATGTTTGCACTTGTCAGTCAAGCTGCTTTTGCTGAGATGTGACCCTCAGATGCTCTATCAGACCTGAACCAAAGGGGAAATCGAAGTTCCCTGCCTGACGCCAGCGCCCATCGCAGGCGGCTGCCTGCCCTCCCGGAGGGGGGGATGAGCACCCACTTGGGTCCCCAAATCCGAGGGGTTTTTGCAGACATCACAGCCCTGAAGCAGCCAAACCTTTGGCTGAGGTTTGCTAACAGCCGGCTGCCCTTTGCAGGGAGGTAGGTGAGTGTGTGGGAACGTGAGCGGCTCCCAAGGTTCACTTTCTCTCTCTTCACGTTTGACTTCCCCAAAGGGATCGCTCGGCAGCCGGAGCCCAGCACAGCCCCGCTTCGCCGTGCTCGAGCACGTACCCCGGCCGCTGTCTCAGTGTGTGGGTGCAAGCCCCCTCCCCAAGGGTCCCCGCAGGCTCCCTGCTGCCCTGCAAACCTCAGCATGGGAGCACTGAGCACCCGTTTGATACCCAGCATCACCCCAACTTTTTGGGCCAGGCTGTTAGGGAACAGCAGTGAAAAATGCTCTTTAGGAAACCCCAGTGCACATTCAGCCCCTGCATGGGGACAGGAGGTCGACTTTCCCACCCCACCAGGGATGGGGATGAGAGATGGGGCAGTTTTGCCAATGCACAGCTATTTTCCTAGGCAAGAAACGGCTTTCTGCGGCCTTTTCGTGTTGCAAGAGTGCTTTGCTCAGCACGTGCAGGAGGATTTCCCTGCGCCCCGGCCCTCGGCGCTCAGCCCGGGAGCCCTTCCGTGACAGCAACTCCTCCGAGCGCCTCTCCTTGCAATCAGAAATCATATCGTGTTTTTCTGTGTCCACCCCGTTGTACTTTTCTTGTCGTCATGTGCCTTTCGGTTCCTCTTTCTACCATCCAGACGTTTCCCCTTTTTCTTTCCTTTGGAATTTTTTTTTATTTCTCCCCCTGTCGCGTTTTGGGTTTTGAAGGGCTCGGCACCGCCCCGGGCTCCAGCAGCACGGCCGCAGGATGGGCACTTAGTCCCTTCCCTCGGGGTTTTGGCCGAGCTCTGGGGGCTCCGAGGGAGGTCTGTCCAGTGGTCCCAGGCACCTCGTGAAACGCTCACCACAACTTCAACCATCTGCCCTCCAACGTGGGGAACGGACACGTTGGAGATGCCTCCATGCAAGAAGAGTCCTCATTCCCTACCGGCTCTGGCAGGAGGCATCGCAACCCCCTAAAACTCCTCCGAAACCCCCAAAGCGAGAGAAACTCCCATGAACTTGAAGAGCTCTGAACAAAGCCCAATGTTTCCAGTTGTGCTATTCACCTTTGGGCATTTTTGGAGGAGATGGGATGTCCTTAGGTGCTCCATAACCTTTGCATGAATAGTTCCTTTTCTCTGCATAAGCACATTCTTAAAGGAGCATTGGGCTTTCATTCTCCACTTTCTTCAACCGTTGTGCTTCTCTGTTCACTTGTTTAAATCAAGCATAAAGCTCTAACTGTTCTTTGAATATTTATGACTAGTTTTTATCTCATGCCATGCATACAAAACATACTTGATTTCTTTCCTAAAAGTTTTTTCAAGTGCAAAGTTTTAAAAACATGTGGCTTTTATTGCAGGCAGGAATGAATAACAGCATTCCACCAGTAACCACATTAAATGGAACAGTAATATTCATATGCGTAAGGGCAAAAGCTGCCTTGTTTCCTATTTGCAGTTGAACTCTGAAATTAATTAAGAACTAAAAGGATCTGACAGTCATTAGGATCTTTTAAAAAGGAGTGGAAGTGGCAGATGGGACCCACGCTCCAAAAAGCTCGGCCATGCTATCAATAGCACAGAGGATGTGAGGCCTGAACACGCTCCTCATCGTCGGGCCGTTGGGGGGACAGGAGAATCGCGGCCCCGAACAATAAAGAACGGCACTTTGGTGGCTTTGGAACCGTGGGGTTCATGTCGGTCGCATTCATGCTCCTAAGTCACTTCGCAGCTTTTGGAAACCCCATCTCACCCCGCCGGTGCCGCACACGCTTGAATATTTGTGCTACGCCCGGAGCATGGGGCACCCAGCAAAGGCTGGTGCCGGGGGAGCGGTGGGTCCTGGCTCCCCTCGCGTGCTCTTTAGAGACGATAAGCGCCCCGACGGCAGCGGCATCCCTCCTGGTTCACCCCCGTGTGTGTGCTTGGGGCTCACCGCTCTGGTCCCTGAGTGGCCCCGGGGGAAGTGTGTGTGGGTGCTCACCTGTGTGGAGTGGCTCCCCGGGGATGCCGATTTAAGTGAGGACCGGTGATTAAATGCACCAGTATAAAACAGGGAGAACTGGGAGGACAGGCAAGCCCCAAGGCTGTGGGGAGAGTCAGCGACCACAACGGTCGTGGCCATTTCTAGTCCTTCAAATGATGGTGAATAAAATTTGGTCCCAGGCAACTGGGTGGGAATCTTGATTTTCCCAAGGGACAGCATTTCATGCCAGGATCTGAAACTCTTGCTAAAGTCTTCCTCCTCCTCCTCCTCCTCCTCCTCTTGCTGCCCCAAGCGAGGATGCTGGAAACCAGGTGCCAGGGCTGCGTACGCAGACAGCAAGGCGAATTTGGGCAGCTGTGGCTCCCATGGGGTTAATGGATGTGCCGGCTCAGGATTTGATGTCAAGCTGCAGCCCTGGCCCTGGAAGCGGGTGCTGAGAAGGGTTTCCCCCACTGCGGGTATCGCCCAGCCCCGGGGTGCGGCGGCTGCCGAGCAGAGCCCGGTGCAGCCCTGCTGGAGTCGTCAACAGGCCGGTCTCGCAGCTGGGCCCTCGCCCAAGCGCAGGCTTCCCCCTGATTTATGTCTGGGGCAGCCACTGCCTTTTCTCCCCCCCCCCCATTTCTCCTTATTTCTTCCCCTGAGCCCCACAGCTTCCTCCTGCAGGAACCTCTCTGCCTGCAGCGCCCGTAATTGCTCCATGGGAGCCCGTTTTAGCGGTGACACTCAGGGGTTAAAAATTGTCACCATCGTGCACCCCACTGGACCCAGCATCTGTTGTTTGATTTATGAATGAATAGCACGCTCCCTCCCTGCATGCTGCTCTCAGATCCCCTTCCCTTAACAACAAAATAGATCCAGACACCCGCATGGCCCTACTGAGCGCCGTGCTCCTGAGAGGGCTGAGGCAGAGTTTGCGATGAATTTTTAATAGAAAACTTCCTATAAGCCTCTGCACTCGCTTCCTCGCCGTCGAAACGAGCGGCTCTGCTGCTAAATAGCAGCTCAAATGAATTAAACACTACAGAGGAGCCTGTAAGGGAAGTAATCCCAGCGAGTAATGATTTAAAGAGCCGCTGACCTCCCTGCGACGTGAACAGTAGCTTTTAAGTATTTGAAAAGAGGCCCATGTAAATCCTGGGTCTTATACTCTATTAACCTCCTCTGGCGTGCGGGAAGGGCGGCGGAGGGATAATCCCCACATGTCGATGTCTCCTGGTTTGCGGAGGACCGGAGCCGTGTGAGGTTTGCCTCCTGTTTGAGACTCTGAATCCCGCGGCGCTGAAAAGGATAATTCAAACGAAAGAGAATTCCCGCGAGGGCACGGTGCCGTGGCGCCCCGTAGCTCTGGGACGGCTTTGCTCGCTTGAACGCCTCTTTGCAGAAGCGGCCGCCGGGTTGCTTTGCTGGGCTCAGCACCTCCAGGAGTCACCAGCCAATTTGGGGGTGGGGGGACCCCAGTTTGCCTCTGCCCTGTGGTTTGGGTCTCGTTTTATATTGCTGCGTCGGGGAGTGGCTTTGCCCCTACGCAGAGGAAAAGTGCAGGGCCACGCCGTGGGTTATGGGGGTGAATCTGCATCCCCTGGTGCCGAAGCCACGACCAAGTCGGGGTGGGAGGGCAGGGGATGCTGGAGAGTGGATTTTGGGGAAGGAGCAAGATGTGGTAACCTGCACACCTGGGAATACCCACCCCCAATGACTGACTCGGGATGGCTTTGGGAATCTGTTGTATCAGGACTAGTGTGGCCAGCAGGAGCAGGGCAGTGACCGTGCCCCTGTCCTGGACACTGGTGCGGCCGCCCCTCAAATGCTGGGGTCAGGGTTGGGCCCCTCCCTCCCAGAAGGACATGGAGGGGCTGGAGCGTGTTCAGAGAAGGGCAGCGGAGCTGGGGAGGGGTCTGAAGCCCCAGGCTGCTGGGGAGCGGCTGGGGAAGCTGGGGGGGTTCAGCCTGGAGCAGAGGAGGCTGAGGGGAGCCCTTATCGCTCCCTACAACTGCCTGACAGGAGGGGGGAGCCGGGGGGGAGGTCGGTCTCTGCTCCCAGGGTGATAGGACGAGAGGAAGTGGCCTCAAATTGTGCCGGGGGAGGTTTAGGTTGGACATTAGGAAAAATTTCTTCATCAAAAGGGCTGTCAAGCACCAGAAGGGGCTGCCCAGAGAAGGGGTCGAGTCCCCATCCCTGGGGGGATTTAAAAGCCGGACAGACACAGTGCTTAGGGCCAGGGTTTGGGGGTGGGATGGCAGGGTTAGGGGAACGGTTGGGCTTGATGAGCTTAAAGGGCTTTTCCAACCCAAAACGATCCTATGGTACCTTGAGGACACCGTGGGGAGGTGGGGAGGTGCCCGTTCTAACAGGTTGCTCCCGGTAGGAGAGGGATAAAGCTGGAACCGAGCATCCTGCTGCAAGGAGGCAGCTCTCTCCTGCCGGGCCCGAGCCCGAAATCACCCGGTGGGTGCTCGCAGGACGGGGCGGGCACCCACGGCGGAGCTCTACCCGCCGGTACGGGGACACCCGCCCTGCACGGCGCCGGGGCCGCAGCTCCGGGGGAGGTGGGGGGTGACCGGTAACACCTCCAGGGCTGCGCGGGGAAGCGGCTGGGGCCGAGGCGGGGCAGCCCCGGGGGGTGGGTTGGGCAGCGGGAGGAGGCGGGGGAGGCCCCGCCCCGCAGAGGCCGAGGCGGGGGGGGGGGGGGGGGGCGGGGGGGCCCGCCGCCCCCCCCCCCCCCCCGCCCCCGGGCCCCCCCCCCCGCCGGGGGGGGGCGGGGCCCACCCCCCCGTAACCCCCCCCCCCCCCCCGGGGAGGGACCGCGGGAGCTGGGTACCGGGATGGGGACGTGCCGAGCCCCCGGCAGCCCGGCCCGGCAGGGCCTCCCCGCCCGCAGCTCCCGCGTTTTGTGGGGGTCCCCCCCGCTGCTGAACGGGGGGGGTGAAAAATAGACCTGGACCCGGCGGCCGCTTTCACCTAAAAAGGGCAGGATGGCAGCGCCGGTGGCCGCGGGAGAGGGGTCAGCACGCGGGGCTGCCGGCTGCCCGCCCCCCTCCCCGGGCACCGCCGCCCCCCGGGGCCGGGAGCTGCCCCCGGGCACCGCTTCGACGGACCCGGCTCGCCCGGCGCGGCTCCCCGGGGGCCGGCGCAGCCACCCGCGCTGCCTCGGCTGCTAACGGGGCTCTCCTCCGGGTGAAAAAAAAAATTAACATTTTTTTTTAATTTATTTTTAATTTTTTTTTTTTTTGCACAAACACGGGGGTTTTCTGGGTCTTGCGAGCAGCGGGATGCGGAGCCCGGCCCGGGCTCGCCCCTCTGGGCGCCGCGGCTTGCGGAGGAAAATGTTTCATTACTTTGTGGAAGGAGTTGAGGAAAAGGAGAATTTGGGGTTTTTTTTGTGCGCGGCGGGGTTTATTTTTGCTTGCTTTAAGGAAAATTGCGTTTCATCCCAACCGCGCAGCGCGGAGCCGGGAATGCTGCGGGCCCGCTCCGACGGGCCGTCCCGGTCCCTAAGCAGCAGCGGCAACGCTCGGGCGGAGCTCGGCCCCGCCCGAGAAACCGCCGGGAAACCGCCGGGAAACGGCCGGGAAACCGCCGGGCAGCGCGGGCAAGGAAACCTCCGCCTCGCCCCCCGGTTCTGCCCCCCGCCCGCCCCGCGGTTCGGCCTTTCCGCGGGCAGCCGCGGAGCGGAGCGAGCCGCCGCACTCGTTGCGTTCCCGCAGAACCGGTGGCTTCGCCACGAATTTTCTCGCCAACGATTCCGGCCGGAGCCGCCGGCCCTGCCCGCAGCCGCAGCCCCGGGGGAGCTGCCGGGGCCGCCGGAGACGGAGGCGGGTTCCATTTTTTTGGGGAGGGCAGAAGGCGGAGGTCGGGGAGCAGCGGTTTTCAGCTCAGGCCGCGGGGCGAGTCGCCCCCGTCGGGGACGCCGGTGCCGGCGGTGTCCAGCGGCTGCCCCGCGGCTGCGGTTCCCCCCGTCCCGCCAGGGCCGAGCCACCGCGGGAGGCGGCGGGGGAGGTGCTGTGTTCCCAGCCGCTATGCACGGCGGTGGCTGCGGCCCCGAACCGGCCCCATCGCGCCCCAAAACCCCCCGGCGGCGAGAAGGCACCGGGGCCCCGACGTGCGCCCACCCCGCCGTGGGGCGGAGCTCTGCGAGACCACACCCCCTTTTCGCGGAGGCCACGCCTCTTTCGCGCTTGCCCACGCCCCTTTCAGTTGTGGCCACGCCCCTTCGCCCCGCAGGCGCGGGGTGGTGGGCGGGGACAAGGCCCCCCGCGGGCCCCCCATTGGCGCGGCGCCCCGTCCGTCAGGGCGCAGCCCGCCCCCCCGGGGCCGGCAGTAAATACGGTACCGGGCGGCGCGGCTGACACTTGGGAGCTGGTTTCGGGGCCGCCCGGCGGAGGGGACCCGCCTGCAGCCGAAGGCGCCCGGCCGCGACGTGGCTCTGCCGGGGCTCCGCGCCGCCTTTCCCCGGGCGGGGCGGACGGGAGCGCAGCGAAACCGCCGGGGACGAGCCCCGGAGCCGGGCGGGAGCGAACACCCCGCACCGCTTTCCCCGCGCCGCCCCGCCGAGGACGGCGATCTGCCGGGACGGAGCGAGGCAGCGCGGGGCCCGGCCGCCGCTGCCCCCGCCGCTCCCCGCTCCCGAGCCCCGCCGCAGCCGAGCGGTGGGCGCCGGGCCCCGCCGGGCCCCTCCTCGCACCCCCCGGCCGCGGCGGCTCCCTGACGCCCGCCGTTGTGATGCGTATTCCCGTAGACCCGAGCACCAGCAGGCGCTTCACACCCCCCTCCACGGCCTTCCCCTGCGGTAAGATGGGCGAGAACAGCGGGGCGCTGGGGGCCCCCGCCCCGGGCGCCCGGGCTCGACCCGAGGTCCGCTCCGTCGTGGATGTACTGGCCGACCACGCCGGCGAGCTGGTGCGCACCGACAGCCCCAACTTCTTGTGCTCGGTGCTGCCGTCCCACTGGAGATGCAACAAGACGCTGCCCGTCGCCTTCAAGGTAAGCCGGGGGGCTCCGGGGAGGGCTGCGGCCGGGCCGGTAGCCCCGGCGGCTCGGAGAGACCGGCTCGGCTCCGGGCTCGCCCTCCGCCCCGACCCGCTCGCCTCTTGCCCTCCGCCCCTTTCGCTTTAACTCGCTCCTGACATCACCTTCAAGCGAGCCCGGGTTATTATTTTTAATCAAGTCTCCGCATTGCCCCGCGGTCACAGCATCTTAGATATTCCGTACAGTTAGGAGCTCTCAGGCAACTTTGAAGTTTAATGAGAGTGGAGGTTAATTACCTTCCTGGGAGAGGGAGAGAGGGAGGCAGGGAAGGGAGATCTAATCTGCAAAAAAAAAAGAAAGCGAAGAGCTGAAGCACCGGCACCGGGCTGCGCTCCCCGCCGCCGCCCGGCTCCGCTCCCGCGGGCCGGGGCAGCCCCTGGCCGGGCAGCCCCGCTGCGCCCCCGGGGCTTGGGGGAACGGGGCCGAGGGGAGCAGAGCCGAAAAATCAGCGGGAGGAGAGGCAGGGGGGAGCCGGGCAGGACGGCAGCCGAGGCCCGGGGAGCCCGGCCGGGGTGGCGGTGGGGAGCGGGGGTTGGAAACCGGGTTCTCGGGGCGCTGCTCCCCGGGCGGGGGGGCCCCTTCTCCTCCCCCGGGCCCCGACAGCGCCCGCCCGGTGCTCGGCAGCGCTTTTTTCCTTTTCCCGAATCAAACAAAATAAAAGCGCAATTCCCCCCGGCGGGGCCGAGGGCGGCCTGACCCCCCC
>JADKXX010009162.1:0-28547 GCA_017310255.1 Butorides virescens
CTGTTCTGCTGGGGCAAGGGGTCACCGTTGTGTTCTTGCAAAATTGGGCTCCCAAGAGCTTTTTGCCACTTTACCCTCTTTTGGTTTTTGGTTGTGTGGGTTTTTTTGGGTTTTTTGTCCCTAAAAAAAGTGACAAGTTCGGTGCCCCCATGATGGTACCTGAACTCTTTCCCAGCAGCAGGTTCCTGCTCTCCGGTCAGGGCTGGGAGAGGGGGACAGTCCTCTCTGGTGGCCAAAGCTGGCCGGATTCAGTTCCCATTTTGGAGTTTCTGATTTCTGGCCCTGTGGGGCCCGTCCGCGGGCTGCGGGTGCTCGTATGGCTGAAAGCCTGGCGCAGCTCCTCTCCAAATGTCCCCGCATGGGTGCATCCATGGGGCCAAAGCCACCAGGTTTCCCCTGCAGGCTGGTGCCACCTCACCAGCTTGTTCCCGCAGGAGCATCCCATGGGTGCTAGGACCCAAACCCATCCCTTGCGGAGGGGATCCTGCATCCAGCACTGTGATTCAGGGCTGGATTCCTACGGGAAAAGGGGAAGCGTCTGAGCGGGAAGGCACCAGGAAGCTGCTGTGGGTGGAGGGGTCGATATGGGGACAGGGCAGGGGAGGGGGGGACCAGTGACTTTTCCATCCAGGAAGGTCCTGGCTCCTGCTCTGAACCGGGTCCAAGGCGCTCTCTGCTGCAGCCAGCTGAACCCCAGCAGGAGCCGGCCGAGCTTTGTGTCTCGGCAATAATGTCTCATAAAATTAAATGATGTGTGTGTTGGAGTTCGGTGGATGTGGATATTTGTGTCGGAGCTTGCTCCAGCAGGAGTCTTTTGCTCCCACAAGACTGAACCCATGCAAAAATCCTCATTTCTCTTGTATTTTTTTTTTTCCCCCTCCACCACCCCCCTCCTTAGGAAAAAGCTTTACCCTGACGATCACCGTGTTCACCAACCCCACCCAAGTCGCTACCTATCACCGAGCCATTAAAGTGACCGTAGACGGACCCCGGGAGCCACGAAGTAAGTGATGTGTTTTATTTGGCAGCCGCTGAGAAGCGCAGGGGGTGGTGGGGGGGGGTGGTGGTGCAGGGGGCCAAGCTCTCCGTGGCCGAGGGATGCAGGATGCCTCTGCAGCCGGGCAAAGCCAGCCGGGGCTGGCATCGTTTGCAGCGCGCGGAGCTAACGAGACGGCGTCGGCACGGCCGAGCGAGCCCCGAGAGCGTGCGCTGCGGCGGGCACGGCTCGGCTGCTTTTATTTTCTCCGCACAGCGGAGCGCAGCGTGGGTCCCTCGCTCTCACCCCGTGCCGGATCCCGTCGCGGAGGGATGGTTTCGTAGCTCCAGTCCTCGTGGTGGTTGGGATGTAGGAAAAACGCTTCGGGCTTTGACAGCAAAACCACAAAAGGTTCAAACCTGGCGGTGCACAGGGCGTTTCGGGGGGGGTTACAAAGCCAGAGGCGCTGTGCCCGGCTTCGGAGGCTGACTTGCTGATTATTAAACTAAAAATGCTTGCAGGTTTCCTCCGCACCTTTCATGTATTTGCCTGTCTGTCCGCATGGGCCCAGGAGAGCTCGGAGAGCACCTTCCCCTTTTGGTTAGCGGTGGTTTCGCTTTTGGGTTGTCAAAGGCTCCGGCTGGCAGCGCCCACGGCCGGGGGCTGCGTTGCTTGAAAAAAACCAAAGAGACGATTCAACCGCAGAAACGTCTCTCTGTTTTGATCGAGTAGGCTCTCCTGGATGCAGAACGGTGCCTCTTGGTTGAGGGTGGCTCTTTGCAAAGGCGGCTGCGAATCGCCCTCGCTGGGTTGGTTTTTGGCGTCGGGCTGGTTTGAGCTCCCCTTGGCATCTCTGGTGATCCGAGGAGCGCGGGGAAATGCTCTGGTGCCGTCGGCTGGAGGGGTTTCCTTCTGCCCTGAGTGTTATTTGCTCTGTGGGACCCCCTGTGTGGTGGGACCGCGGCCCCGGGGCCTCTGCCTCCGGCTTTTTGCTCCAGCTTCGCCTTCCTGCCCGCTCAGCACCACCGCGGGGACTATAAGGCAGAGTTTGTTCCCGTTGCGTGTAAAGCTGTCAGTGCCCAAATTGAAGGGAAACGGTTTGATCCTTCTAAATACGCTTTAGAAAATATTTTCTGTTGATGCTGTCGTTGGGCCATGGGTGCCCCTTGATGTCAGGCCAGGTGGAGGCTGTTACCTCGGCGAGGGGGGGGTTTATTTGCATTGGGGTTTGCTGGATTTTTCTTCCCCCTTGAATTTTATTTTGGAGCGCGAGAGGCTTTACAGGAGCCTGGTGAGCTGCCGGGCTGGATTTGCAAAGCCGGCATCCAGGCAATGTTTTGTGGGTTTTTTTTTTCCTGTTGTTTTAAGCCCAAAACACAAGGTAGGTCCCTGTTGTGGGGCTGCGGCGGCGGCGAGCAAACGTGGGTCGTGGTGGGTGCTGCAAACATCGGGAACGGGCTCGGCCCGGGGCTGGGAGGGGAAAGCAGGCAAGGGTTGGGCAGAGAATTTCACAATTCTTCCAGGTCAGGAATAGAAACCAGGTCTCCTGACTCCTGGCTCAGCCCCTTATCTGCTGCATCAGATCGTCTTTCTAATAATAATAATAATAATCAGGAATACATAAATAATAATACAAGGCGAGATAGTTACTACTCTTGGCGTTTGGTTTACTTCACCGATAGCCAGCGCCGGCCAAACCCCCGCTGAATCACACCCGCTCCTCCTGAATTTCAACATCTCGGCCGATCGCTCCCGATCTTTAATTTAAATGTTCTGATATGGAGGTGAAGGCTTCGTAGCCGGGCGGGGAGCTGAGGGGCTGAGCCGTGGGCACGTTGGCCCTGCGCTGTTTGGGTTGGGGCCGTGCCTTCGTTTGGCGTAATTAGGCAAAACCGGAGGATGGAGCGGCTTGCCCTGGCTCTGGTTTGGCGTGCCCGAGGGATGCCCTCCCTGGGACGGCATCCCAGGCTGCAAGGTCAGCAGTTTTCTGCCTTTTTTTTTTTTTTTTTTTTTCTTTCTGATTTGTGGATCTCAAAGTGTTTGTGCCGGAGATGTAGGCTCCTTAAGGAGGTCTCTGTTGTGTTTAGTCACTGCTTATGCCCTTGCCTTGTGTGGACCCCAAAGGTTGATCTCTCCCCCATCCCTGCACACCCACAGCCCATAAAATGCTGATCTAAGGAGTTTAGACCCATGTTGTGATTTTTTTTTTTTAATTTTTTTTGAGATGATTGTAGATTTGTGGGCAATAAAGGTCATATTTTGACTCTTAGTTTGACCCTGGGGCTTAAACTCATGATTGATGAAAATCCAGTCTTGCACTGGAAGAAAAAAATTTACAAAACCCCCTTTTCTTTGCCACACTTTGGCTTGCATTTTTGAATGAACCTGAAATGGAAAAGATAAATTAAATAATGCCCTTTGCCCTTCCCTCCCTGCAGTCCTCTGCAGAAACCTTTGGTGTGGAAATACTGGCTGCGAAACGATCCGAGCTCACTCCTGGAAACCCAAGGTGGTTTTCCCGGTGAACCTGCCACTGGGTGGCTCTCCGGCATAGCACCCCTCCGCGCGCCGGCACCCCTCGGGCTCGCCGACCGGCGATGGGAGCCGGTGAAGCCCCGGTCATAACCACCCTTGGCCAAACACGATGGCTCACGCTGCCCTGCTTGGCTTTGGGAGGGGAGAGCTGCCCACAGGAACTGCAATTTTGATGTGTGTATATATAGTCTAGATACTTTTTCACACATCTATATGTGAATACATATATGTGTGTATATACGTGCGAAAAAATATGTGGGTTTTTTCCCCCCTTCTTGGCTGCAGCGTTGCAAACGAGTGGGACGTGGGGGGTGTTGGCTCCTGTTGCGCAGGATCAGTGCTGGCCGGGGCTGGATGTGGGGCTGGGGAGGGGCGGGTGCGAGCGGGCAGAAAAGCACCCTTAATGTGGAAAGAATTGGCCATTTGTCTTGGTATCCTGGGAAAGCCCTGGGCATCATCTTCTCAGATGCGGCAAAATTCTTCCAGCGAACGTTCTCGTGGGGTTTTTGGGTCAGGAACGCGGCTGGGCTCCACGCCCCACCTCTGAGCATCCCATTCATCTTCCACCCCTGTCCCATCGCTTCATCTCAGCCCTTGAGCAAGTCTTTTTAACTAAAGCTGCGCCCGGAAAAACTTCTTAAGGAGTTTGAAATCGAGTCGAGTTGGGTGAGAAATTGCAGGGAAGCGGGTGACAACCAGGGCCCCTCGTGGGGCTGGGGGATGACGCCTGGAACGGGGGACCAGGAGAGCTGGACCACGGCACTGAGCACGCTCATTGAGGGCTACAAAAATGATTCGAGGGCTGGAGCACCTCTCCTATGAGGACAGGCTGAGAGAGTTGGGGTTGTTCAGCCTGGAGAAGAGAAGGCTGCGGGGAGACCTGATTATGGCCTTTCAATACCTAAAGGGGGCCTATAGGAAAGATGGGGAAAATCTTTTTAGTAGGGCCAGCTGTGTCAGGACAAGGGGTGATGTTTTTAAATTAAACCAGGGTAGGTTTAGACTAGATATAAGAAAGAAATTCTTTACAGTGAGGGTGGTAAAACACTGGAACAGGTTGCCCAGAGAGGTAGTGGAGGCCCCATCCCTGGAAACATTCAAGGCCAGGTTGGACTGGGCTCTGAGCAACCTGATCTAGGTAGCCATGTCCCTGCTTACTGCAGGGGGGTTGGACTAGATGACCTCTAGGGGTCCGTTCCAACCCGAAAAATTCTATGATTCTATGATTTGAAGGACCCACGGCCAAGCGAGGAGCAGCGCCGGGGCGTGCGTGGGGCTGTTAACGGCGGTGGCTTTGGCCGAGCCGCTGTCGTGGTCCCCGAGCATCCCTGCAAGCCGTCGCGTGGCGAGTGCCCCGCTCCCTCCGAGATATTTATTTATTTATTTTTCTTCTTGTGCTCAGGCTCTTTCTGGGTCAGATCTGGAGAGAAAAAGGACATTTTTTTTCAAGTTGACACCTTAGCTCTAAACAAATGGCGCAGCGGGTGCCAAGTGTTGACATACTTTGCACAAACAGGAAGTAATAAAATATTTGAACTTCCTGTGGAATTTCCTCCTTCCCCCCCCCCCCCCCTTTCTCTGCAGCTCTTTATTTAGCAAGAGCCCGGCTCGGCTGAGCTGCAGCCCTGGTGCAAAGCCCTCTCGCATCCACAGCTGCTTGCAAAATAATCCGCAAGAGGCAGAACATGGAAAAATGAATAGCTGGGAGCTATACAGGGATGTTTAGTCTGTTCCTGGGTAAATGGGAGCATCTCCAGGGCCTCCCCCATCACACCCACCTGCTGCCCTCCCTTCCCTTCCCCTTCCTACCGCTCTCACCTCCTCTCTTCCACCCAGCTCCCCCTTGCAGCACCAGCCCCTCTCTGCCCATCTCCTGGGAATTCTTGTGCAAAGTCTTTTTTTGCCTCTAAATACCTTTTTTTTCTTTTTGGACCTTTTTTCTTGCTGCCATTCAGTCGTCCTTAACCTCTCTTCCCCTCTTTCTAAATCTCCTTTGCCCTTAACCCCTTGTTTCTGATTTCCACCCCATCCCTGCTGTCCTGGCCACTGCGTAGAGGAGGAAAGGGAGACCAAGAGGACTTGATCACCCACCATAACCCCCGTGGAGAAGCACATCCATACCCAGCTGTGCTCATCTGGGGTAAAAAAAAAACATCCTTATGGCTGTGAGCATGCACAGAGCCCCACGTGCCGGTGCCGGGGCGGTGGGAAGGGGTGCAAGGCAGCCGCGCCGGGATGTGCAGAGCCCTCTCCGCTTGCGTGGCGAGGTCTTGGGCCGCTTTGAGTGTCGAGTTGCTTTCTGAGGTTTAATGCTGCGTGTGTTCGGGTGAACAGAGCTGGTTTTCTTCCCCCCCCACCGCCCCAGCAAATGTGGCGAGCAGAGGAGGGAGCGGGATGCTGGAGCAAGGCACTGCGGGCTGCAGCCCTCGCCCAGCGGCGCGGACTTCCCCGCTCTTACGTTGCAGTTTAATTTTTTTCCTGTCCTGGGCTGAATGATGAAGTGGAAGGTGAGAAAGGGGGGGGGGTTATAGCTTGGGTTTCCACACCTGAAGAGCGAGGGGCAGGAGGGTCCCCGTGTCCCCCCCCTCGTTGCCCTCTCGGCCACAGCAGCAGTGCGAAGGCTTGCAGAGGTGTTGGTTGTTGGTGTCGCCCGCCCTGCTCGGTTTGGGTGTGTGCGTCAGAGATTTGGTACTTTCGGTTGTGTCCCCGCTTGGTGTGACCGCAGTGTCAGGAGCGTGTCCCCATCCTGCAGTGTCTGCTGGCGTGGACTGGGAGGAGGAGGGGGCTCGTGGCTGGGCCACCCGCAGCCAGGCAAGAACATCTCGGATCCCCTCTCCCACCGTGTGGTCCCTGCAGGGCTTTTCTAGCTGGGCCCCATCCTGCACAGGCACAAATCCCCTCCGTGGCCACTTTTCCTCCCCAAAAGGCTGCTTCTTCCCATGTCCCTGGGGAGGGGGAGCGATGGGGTCATGCTGGGAGTGGTGTCAGCCTGGAGGGGACAGGCCAGTGGCTGCTGCTCCGCCTTGCCCCAAGCACCCGTTCCCCCCTTGCACGGCACGTAGCCGGTGGGTGGAAAGGCTTCTCACCTCCCACAGCTCTGAGTCGTTTCCAAGAACTGCTGCTCTTTGCTTTCATGTTTTTGAGAGCCTCAGCTGGGCGAGGGTTTCCCTCCCCGCCTGCCCCCCATGCACGACATCAGCCTGAGCCGCAGCCCGGCCCCACGCTCTCGGATGGGAAATGAAAAGTTTGGGATCTGCAAAGGGTGGAAACCCCCTGGTCCATGCCTGTGCAAGGTGTTGGTGGCATCTGTGTCCCCAGCGTGCTGGTGTCAGTGGGTGCAAGGTTGTGGCTTGGGTGCTGCCTGCCCTTGAGCACCCTTTGCTCTGGGGGCTCTTGGCTTCACGTATGGGGCAAAAAAAACCGCAGAAAACTGGGAAAAAGATTGACTGCAAAGGGGAAAATCCTGTCTAAATCCAGCCTGAGGAGGGCTTTGCCACTGTTAACAGTGAGGTGCTGGGGTGGCTGCGGGAGGAGGGTGCTCGTGGCCCTGGGTGCCCCCGCCCCGCCGTAAGGGCATTTCTTCCAGCAAGCGCTCGTGCTGCCCAGGTGGCAGCCGGGGAGGAGAAAGGGGTTGTATCAGCACTTACCGGGGATGACACATCCCTCGCTGTGGCTTCTCTATCCATCTCGAAGCTGCGCTGATAAAACCCCGTCCTGCGTCGGACCCGCCAGCCCGGGCACACCTCTGCACCGCTGCCCACACCCCCGATCCCATCGCCTCCCTCTTGGTTCTCATCCCACGCCCAGCGCCTTGCCGGCTCCCCAAACCTCGGCGTGTCCACAAACAACCCTGAAAAAGCCTTTCGGTCTTTTTTTTTTTTTTTTTTTTTTCTGGGGAGTAAATTTAAGGTGCATCCAAATCCATTTTTCTTGACTTCAGTCAAGTCTGTGCTGTGCATATTTTTTTTTTTTTTTCCTTTTATTCCCAGCGGTTGCTCCAGTTTGAGGCCAGAGAGAAAAAGGATGCACAGGACCGTGCTAGCAAGACAAGCGATCCCCCTGCTCCTTTCCCCATCTCTCGTGGCTGCAGACAAGCTTGAGATTTGCTACCAGAAAGAGCAAAACTGAAACACGTTTTACTCGGGGAAGGGGAACGAGGTGCAATATTCCTTCACGTTAATCAGGATGAGCTCTGTAGAGGCCCCGGGATGATGCTGACAACTGGAAGTCACTCGGCATCCCCTATAAGATGGCCCTGCCCTAATTCGAGCCTCCCATCCTGCCCAATTTGACCCGCGGATTTTGGCCAAGGGGGGTGGGATTTGCATTCACCGTGGGCTGCGTTGGGAAGCTCCAGCGCTTTCATTCCGACGGTTGCATGCGTGGAGTCGGTTCCTCCCCGCCGCCCTCTCTGCTCGGCTCTGGGCTTGACCCCCAAACCAGCCCCGCTCCCCCCCCCCCGGCCCCCGACTGCGGCAGGGGTGTGTTTATTTGAAGGCGAAGGCAGCTTGCCCAGAGCCGAGGCCGTGCCGTGGCTGGGTGAGGCCGAAGAGCTGAGTCAGCCCCTCCGCGCTCGCTGGCAGCAGGGCTCAGATTTGGGGGGTTTCGGCGGTGGGAGCTTCCCCGTGGTGCGACCTTCCAGGCTCCTGTTTGTTTTTCCTGGGGTAGAGCAGCCCTGTGCAAACTTGACTCCTTTCGCGGTCTCATATTTTCATGCCTTAATAGCTGAAATGCCACCAAAAGTACAAAATTATGTGTTTAATGTATCGCGGAGTTGGTTATTTCCTCGCTAACTTTTGGGTTGTGATGCCTTTAAAAGCATTGATGGTTTCTGGCGAGATTTCTGACTCCTTGGTAATTGCTTGTAACAAAGAGCATCTCTTTAGGGCTTCCCTCATTTGCATCATTTTGGGGGGGGGGGGGGGGGGGGGGGTGTATGAAGCAGAAATGTTCCCATTACCTTTGAGAAAAGTGGCTGCATGGGGGTTGCAAAATTAACTGAAATGGTCCATAAATTCACCCGTCACATCCCGGCCCCGCTGGACACTGTGCTTCATGGAAGGGAAATTGCTGGCACTTTTGGGAAAGGCAGAGCCGCTCTCAGGGAGCGGGATCAAGGCCGGGAACCCCACGGCAAAGGTTGTCTCATTGTTTTGTTATGATTGGAAGCAACTTTGAGAGGAGATGGGGACCTGGAAGAGCTCTGAGGGGTGCGGGGGTGCTGTGGGGAGGCTTGGGGCGATGCTCCGTGGCCCTCTGGGATGCCAGCTCTGTGAGCCTGGATGGTAAAATAAAATCTGTAGCTCTCCCATCGCTGGGACACGGGGAAATCGGGAGCTACCGAGTGGCTGACGCGTGTGCGGGTCGGTGACGGACAGCCGAAAATAGCTGAGGATGAGGAAGAGGGGCAGTTGGATGGAGTTACAGGATGGGAGCCAAAGAGGCGCAAGGGCAAAAGGATCCCCTATTGCCATATTCCTACAGGCAATTTTGGGAGCCCGCGGGCTGCCCAGGGCAGTGTCACCCCGTGCTTGCTGCGCCTTTTACCCTCGGAGATTCGATACGGGCTTGGCGAGCACTTGGAGAAAAGGTAATAAATTGTTACAGGGCCTTGCGCGTCGCAGAAGCTCGAATGGAGACCCGGGACGGGGGCTGCGTCGTGCCAGCATTGTACGACGGCAGATCTTTATCTTGGCAAAAAGGCGTCCTCGTGGGGATGCGCAAAACTTGAACTCGAGATGTTTCCGTAATTAAAAGCAGGCTCGTTGCTGAAGTGCTCCCGTGGGGTGATAGTTTTGGGTATTATTAGGGTCTTTTGTTTTATTCCCCTGCTTGTCCTTAGCTAGATATAAATACACAGACATTTCCCCGTTTGTCTGGGAATTAGGGGAGGGAGGGGAAAAAAAAAGGGGGAAATGGTGAAGAAAAAGGAAAAATAAGAGGGGGAAAAAAAAAAAGGCAACTAAATCAATCAAAGCAACAAGATAATTTAAATGAATAAATTACCTCACCACTTCCTGGGAAGTCATTTGTCGATGTAAAATTGCTATAATCTGTTGTCATTTAAAACGCGGCACTTAAAATACACCGATTTCCCACTTCTTGAGCCCTGTCCCCTTCCCTGGGGAGGAAGAGGAGGAAATCCTGAGCGACACTTTCTCGTGTCCCTATTAACTCTCCGCTCCGGGTGTGCTGCAGCCGTTTGAGATGAACGTTTAAAGAAACCGGATGGGCTCCGTACGCCGGCCCGGGAGCTTTGGCATCACCCTCGCTGGCCGGGGACCTGGCACGGTGCTCCCTGCCGTGGCCCTTGGGCACGGGGGATGATGCTGCCTGGGGACATCAGGTTAATCCTGGCTGCGCTCCAGCCTCTGGCTTTGGAGGATGGAGCCTGTGCAGAGCTGTGGGGTCTCTGCTTCTCCCCGCGCTGGTCCAGCCCCATGGATGGTCCTACCTGGAGGAGCGAAAGGGCTTTGGATGGGGCGTAGGCTTTTTGGGGTGTCCTGAAGCAAGGAAGGCATGGGAAATCCTCAGTGGGAATGCAACGTATTTTAATCTGCTAGTTTGGTGTTTTCTCTGCTGCTTGTTGGGGTTGTTGGTGCCTGGGATGCGGCGCTTGCAGGGACGGTGCCTGAGAGCCTGGACCGCCCCGTGCCTCCTGCATGGAGTCCATCCGGCTCCATCCCACCCTTCCCTGTCCCGTTTGCTCTTTGGATGGAGACAAATGAAAAAAAAAAAAAAACAAAAACCAAAAAAACGGCTGGGGCTGGGAGGATGGCGTGGCGTTGGTGCCATCACTGCACACCCCACCAGGCAGCCCCAGTGGGGCCCCACACGCCGCCCGCTCTCGCCCCCCACCTGCCAGAGCCCTTAAAAATCACCCCAACGCCCCGTTAACCGGCTCGTTGCGGCGAGCGGCCGGGCGGGAGGCGAAGGACGAGGTCGAACGCACATCTCTCGGAGCGCGGAGGAGGCCCGCGGGCGGTGGGGCAGCAGCCGGCCCCGGGGTGGGGAGGGATGAGGAGACGCCGGCTCCGGGCTCCCGAGTTCATCCAGGAGCCCTTGCAAATCGGTACTTGCTGCGAAGGAGGGTTTCTCTGTTTGTATTCCCATCGCTAATGTGTTTTGATCCCAGAGGGGAAATTTGCACCCTTTGGTATCTGCTGAGACCGTCCAGGGCATTGTTTTCTTGCAGAGGCAGTTCGGGACCGCTGTTGATACATGCATCGCAAGCAATTATGTTAAACTACCTCCTCCTCTCATTTCTTATAGGCACTGCTATCCAGTTAACCCCTTCGGGCTCCAATCCTGCCAAGATGAGGCGAGGGGGAGTCAGGGTTCAGCGGGGGGGGGGGGGGCTGGATAAAAATCCCTCTGGGAGCAAAGCAGCTCGGCACTGGGTTTCGGTGGGTCGAGCGCTGCAAGACCCCAAGCCCCATGTGGGACCCACTCGCCCCTCGGCAGGGTACGGGGACGCACCGGGGGATGCCCGGGTGCTGGGGGCTTGCAGAGCATCCCCCCCAGGAGAGCAGAGCGGGGACACAAGTTGCCCAACCGCGCTCAAAGCAATGGGTTTGCATCGCCTGGGTCTTTGGTGCTGCAGCTCGGGGCCGTAATCCCGGCCTCAAAAGAAGTATTAATAGCTCAACCAAAATGATACGGGCTCCAGTAAATTTACTCCTCTAATTATTTTATTTGCCACGTACAGTAAATTCCACTTCTCCTTTTATAATCACCTGGTGCGTAATAACTTCAAAATCATCTTGCTTAAAAACGAGCAATATTTTCTAAGCAAAGCAGTATTGAGGGTCAGAATAGGGAAATTATTTTTGCTCGCCTTGTACGAAGAAATCTTTGTTGAAATTGGTCGCAACACCTCCTGCTTTTGAAAACTTTGGGAAAACCCCAGGGCACGATTCTCAGCTGGGGTGGAAGAGGTGTACCCGCTCCTGCTTTGAAAATAGATCAGAATTGGAGGAGCAGGCACTGATCGTGTGTTGGGAGAAGGTTAAACTGGAGCAAAAAGGATTTTCTGGTGGGATGGGGGATGTTTGGAGAATTACGTTTCATCGAAGGCTTCTTGCAGAAGGATGGCGGTGGTGTTTCGATGCCACGTATGGGAGAGTTGTGCCAGGTGCCGTACAAATAAATAGCAAACGAAATTCCTGCGGGATCCAGCGGCGCGGTCCAAGGGGAGCTGTGCAAAGGGACGAGCGGGCTGGGATGGGGTGCAGGTGACGGGACACGTCGGCGCTGAAAAGGGGTATTTGGGAGCATCGCAGCGAGGATGTCGGTGAGCTTCGCAAAGGGGCAGTGTTTTGCCCTGTGCCTCAGTTTACCCATTTGTAGAGGGGCTCTATAACCTGCTGGGCAGTGGGCGGTGTGGGAGCGCTGCGTGGGTGCGGAGGTGGTCCTCGGTGAGGATTTACTGAGCTGTAGCTGGGGCTGCCTGTTGCAGGGCTATGAATGCAGCGCGGCCCCGCTTCCCTCGGGCAGGATTTGCGAGCTCAGGAGGAGAGTACGAAGGGTGACGGATTGGAAAAGAGAAAGAAAGAAAAAAAAAAAAAAAAAAAAAAGTCAATGCTAAAAGGCAAGTTTCATTTCAGGGAAGACAACAGCTAAAGGACCAGAACTATCAAACAAAACCACAAGATCACATCAGATGTCAGGGCAGGACACATCTCGTTTCTCCCTCTCGAAAGGGCTTATCAGCGCAACCAATCACTTTAATGATGTGGCGGAGGGAGGAAGAGGATTTGACTCAGAGTGAGATGAAATTTAGTTCCTAAGACCCTTCTCTTCCGCTGCCGGAGACCAGTCACCTGTTCTGCAATCAGCCAGAGATAAATCATATCCTGCAGCGGAAGGTGCTGAGACATGATTTTGCATTATTTTATCTTACTCTTTCCAGCGAATCTACGCGCTGGAGTGGGAGAGGGGGAGAGAGGGGAGGGAAGAAGAGGGACCCAGCAGGCGGCGAGCAGCCCCGGTGCCCGTCTCAGCCTCCGAGCCTTTGCACCGAGGACGACGGCAAAGCAGCTCGGCACTGGGTTTTGGTGGGCGCTGAGCAGCCGAGCCCCGCGCTCCCGTGCCTCCCCGCATGGAGCTTCCCAGCTGAGTTTTGGTTCCCAAAACCACGCGTGGGAGCCAGCAGCCACGGAGCCCAGCGCAAGCCCCCCTGCCTGCTGATAGCCCGTGCACGGCTCTGCTTTTTTTGGCATTGGAGGAGCAGCGTGGTGGAGAGGATTAAGGGTGCCATGCAGGTAGCGTTGCTCTGGGGCTCTCGCTTACGGCGTGCGCTGGCGAAGCTCGTCAGGAGCTGTAATTAGCAGCCATACCAGCCAGTCTCTGGAGACGGAGCTCAATCCTGGGATCGGGGGATATTAACATTCAAATGTCAGGGCTCGGCTCCAGCTCTGTCCTAGGGCAAAGGGGAAACCCAGCGCTCAGCATCCTCAAACCTTGGGAAAGTTTGGGTCTGATTTGGGTTGCGCTGGGTTAGCGCGAGCGCGGGACCGGCTGGCAAAGCGCTGCTCTACCCCGTCGGCTGCCGCGTGGCCCCGCAGCCTCAGGTACAGCTCCTATCCCTTAGCTGTGTACCCCGGCACGTTCCTTGCGCAGGTCTGAACCCAGCAGCCCGTCCTCCCCGTCCTAGGCAGAGTATCCGTAACCAGTGTCACCCGAAGGAATTTGATGCGCTTGCCCTAATGGAACAGGTTATTAACCGGGTGAAAAACCAGCCGTACTGGTACCACGCGGGTCCCATTTCAAGTTGTTAGATAGCAGGCATTAACTCACTGTCAGCTGGCACCGCTCCACCGATCCACGCAGCGACAGCTAATATACGTGCAGCCCAAAATCTGATGTCGGCCGTGGCTGAGGCAATACCAGCTGGATGTGCTTGAGATCTGTCCGCTTCCTCCCAAGCACCCGGCTTTGAAATCGCTGCATTAGGGGGTTTGCCTTAATTCCATGAGAACTGGATCGCAGCCCTTAGCTGAATTTTGCCTTCCTGGAAGCGGGAGCGGCTGCAGCGAAGCCGGTGAGGTTGGTGGTTTTTGCACCCCGGTACGAAAGCTGCTGTGTTTCCCGCAGATGCGCGCCGATCTGATCGTTCGTGACACAGGGGGGTGAAATTTTCTGATCTGCAAACGAAAACATTTAAAAACCACCTAATTCACCCTGCAGCCTCAGAGCCAGGTTTTCAGAGGTCTTTAAGGATGGAAAGGCACGGGCAAGCACTCGCGGGGATTTTCGGCGAGGCACGAGTGGGCCAAATGCTTAAACCTGAGGAATTTTACCCGGTCTGCTGCTAAGAATGCCCCCAGCTTTACCTGGGAAGTGCTTTAAATACTTTTGCAAATCCGGAAAGACTCCGTCTTCCCGCTGAAACCCTGGGAAGGGGGAACCCATGTCCTTCAGGGATTCGTGCCAAAGTCGCGTGGAAATTTGGGTGTGATGTTCCTTTCGATTTGCACATGGGCCGCGGCTCTCGCATCCCTGGAGCTTTGGGAAATGCTACCCTAGATTTCTCTTTAAATATCCGAATTAAGGCCCTGCTCTGTTTTCCTTCCAGAGGGCTTAGTTTCGGGGTCTCCCGGTGCAATAAAAGGCCACAACGGGATTTATCAGGAGCTGCCCTGCATGACGGGGTGGGCAGGGAGAGAGGCAGAGGCAAAGTCCAAGGGACTAACCCAGACGCGAGAGGAGATGAAGGGCTTGCAAAGCCAGCTAATCAATACCAGGCTGCCTCGAGCGAACATCTCTCCCGCCGCTGGAGCTTCAGACAGTAAAAAACCTACTGTAAATGCAACGTATCTCTGTGCTTCCTGCCAGCTGGCCGGGGGCCAGCCTATTCCCTTCAAAAAGAGGGATATTTATTTTCATCCTTTTAGAGGCAGCCAATTCATCTCAGACCACCACCAGCTAAAAAAGCTTTATAAATTAGCAGCCCCTTTTTTTTTTTTTTTCTGTTGTTGTTAAATTCTCTCCCCCCACCCTCCCACCCCCCCTTCAATATTATTTTCCTTTCGTTGTTCAAGTCGGTGTAAATCCTCTGCCAGGACATGCGAGCCGAGGCGCATTGCGACACACTCCCCTTTCTCTCCAAGCTGGAGAAAGACAGTAGCGGTAGTGTCTCACGAAAGCCAGAGGAAACCAAAGCAAAGCCTCGCCGTGACTGATTCTCTTTCCAAATGGCGTAAGCAGGCCAACTTCAAACATGTGAATAATGAGTTATCTGTGCTTGACTTTGTTCGGCAGCAGAAGAGACGGTTCCTTCTAACGTTTTCCTCCTGCTCCCTCCTGTGAACTTCTGGGCTTCAACTTCTAGAAGCCGGCTGAAGTAGCGCTGGCACTTGCCGGCTGTGGCTGCTCACCGGAGCTCGGTGGAGATCTCCATCCTCCTCCGTGGAGATGTCATGTTTAAGTCCCTTCCAGCTGCCGGCACCCTGGGTAGCCTGGTTCCCGTCTCCATGCTGTCCTCCCCTCCCTCCTTCACTGCCCGTGGGGCTCCACCAAATTCTTCTTGGCTGGGAATTCCCCATGGCAAGTCTCGAGCTGGAGGTTCGGTTTTCAGGGAAAAACCTGAGGGACCTTCACATCTTGTGTTATAGGTGTGCAAAGATGAAACCACCCCAACATCTGCTGTAAGGGACAGGCCCGCTGTTCCCATAACACAGGCGTTTCACATGTGGCTTGTTTCTGGAGCACATGCTGGGACTTGATAGTCTAGCCGAGACTCAGACTGGGAAAAAATTCAACCCTCTGTAGAGGATTGGCGCGTCTCTCTGAAGTGCCTATTTTGAGGGCTACAAGAGGGATTTGAAAGGTGTTTTGTGCATTGAGACGGAGTTTTATCCACTGCTGATCGCTTTCTTGTGGTCCATCCTCACGGACGTGTAGAGACTGAGCCACTGGGTTGTGCACGGCACGGCTGCACGGGCTGGCGAGCTCCTTCTCGGCGAAGCTGCAGTGCGTGGCTCGTCATATCGGAGCAGAGCCTTGGGTGAAGGGTGGTGGGAGCTTGCCGGTGGGATGCTTGGAGCCGCGCTTTCAAGACGGACGAGTGGTGGCCTCTATGGCCATTGATGGCTCGGCTGGAGCTGCTGCCCTAGCCCATGCTATCATCTCCTGGTTCTTGTCTCCTCCTCGGTGGAGCTAAGGAAATGATCTGCAAATGTGTGTGTTAATGACCACCCCCTCCCCGAGCTGAAGCGCTCGGCGTTTCCTTCGCTCCAGCTTGCCGCCAGTGTTGCGCAGCAAGACGCCCGGGAGGGGGCCAAGCCACTTCCCACCATCTGCTCTCCCGTCCTTTGGTAGCATGGGGCTACAGTGGGGGACGGGGATGAACGTGACACCCGAATCTGAACCCACTGAGGGCAGAGAGCAGGCTCAGCAGCCTCTTGCCTCTCCCGGCAGTAACCCCATATGCATCTAAATGCAGATAAATCAGGGGGCCGGGACCCCCAGGCACCCCAGAGGGTGTTTTTTCCAAATCAAATCTGCCAGCTCTGAGATTTTGCTGTCACTCAGGCCATGAAGTTTCTGGAGCCCCCTTCTACCTTTGATCAACTTTGTAATCTGGGGAAATAAGCTGCTTTTGGTGAACACCGTGGACAGCCCCACCACCCTCCCCCAGCCTGGAAACCCCATCCAGGTCCCAGCCTCGGAAGCCACATCAGGTTGCATGCTCCTAGACGGAAGAGCAGGCTCTGTTTGGTCTTTGAAATGTTTTAATGCAGAAAGCATGTCTTTAAATCATAGCTTTGAGGGCCTGAGCTCCAGTGCGGCGCACACTGTTTCGCTGTCTGCATTCCAAGAAAACACCCAAAACTTCCAGTATGCTTCTTATTACTGGCCCAAAGTGTCAAATTCACATCGGCTCTTCCAGCTGGGAAGTGTTCAATGGGATCGTTTGTTTGATACGCTGATACAGATCTTGTTATTACATCAGGATCGTAGGTGATCTGTCAATGTTTACATCGTGTCATGTTCAATGTCGGAGTTAACTGGTTCGGAAACCCGATCCAGCGTTAAAACCCTCGCGCTGTTGACAAGAAAGTGCCTAAGGTCAGTAGCTGCCGTCCTTTTATAGCACTAAGGAACTGTTGTTTCCATAAATATTGACCTGCAAGCCGGTGCTAGCGCAGCTGGAAACGCAGCGCAAAAAATCTCCAAACCCAACGGCAGGTTTCATGCCCCAAAGATTCACAGGTTGGGGGTGATGAAGACTTCTCAGCCAGATTTCTTGGGATGAGGTCTGGAGCTGTTTGAAGTCGATTGAAAAGCCGCCCACTGGCTTCGGGAGGCTTTGAGTCAGTCCTCGGGTTAAGCTAGAAACCACCTTCCTCCTCGCTAAGGTATGAGCTATTGTTCGCTTGACGGCATTGGTTTCCTCTCCGTGACAGCTGTGGGTAGATGGGGAAGGGCTTTTAATGAAGCCAACCGCTGCAGAAATTAAAAAGCTCAGGTTGTTCTGATGAAAGAAACCCATTAACAGCGATTCTCTCTTGCGTGACAAAGTCTGACGTCCCCAGCTCGAAGTGACAAGCGGCAGGAAGTCCTGGGGAGACAGCCTGTACCAAAGAGGGTTGGCAGCCCAAACTGGGGTTGGTTAACTCATTCGCTGCCGTGTTTCGTGCAGTTCAGCGCTGCCCGGTCCCACCTGCGTGGATGGGGTGGGATACGAACTGGAGAGCTCCTAGGAGAGCCGGAAAGGGTCCTGATCCCACTGCAGCGCTCCTCTGGGCTTTCACTCCTAAACGAGCCCCCGTGTTTGCCTTGATTTATATTTGCATCACGTTTTCTACTTTATCGGGGTAGTTTTCGGGGTTTTGAGGGTTTTGCTGGTACTTGTCGGGTCTCCCCGCAAACCAGCCCCCTTCTAGAGGGTGTCGGTAGAGCACTGCTATTTACTCGAGGCTTAAAATCCCCATGGGGCTGTGCTGGCGTTGAGACAGCACGGGGACCGGAGCAACCACAGTGCAGCACGATGCAGCCACACGAAGCCCTCGGATAAGTCGTACAACTAAATAATTCTTAAAAACATTTTCAGCCTAGAGATTGCTTGATTTATTTTTCAGGATTTTCTCCATCACATGCCAGATACGACTGGAGGATAGGGTCTCAGCTGAGGCAGAGGCAGAGACTTTAATTTCCATTAAATTTCTCTGGAACTTGGTCTTTGAAGTCCTTTTGGCTTCTCTGCTAAGCTCTGCCTGAGAAAACTGGTTAAAGGAAAAACGTGAACCTATTTTTCTTCTGTGCTCAGATGTATACTGAAATACTAAAAATATGGACCAAAACAAGACACCTCGCTGCACACGCGTTGCCCCTTGGGAAAAGCACAAACACCGTGCGACTGATGCTGCTCATGTCTCTGAAGGCCCTCAGATAACGCAGACACCCCCAAGGTCTAGGGACGCGCAGGGATTAGAAAAGATCATTTATGGTGTTGATTTGAGGTTTCCTTGGTTTACTTCACACAGCAGGGAAAATACATTTTCAAAATACCGCTGGGTTTTGCTTTCTGCCGGGGGTTTGTCTTTACCAAGTTTCACTCTCTGGCGTCAGCAACGTTTTCGTTTGGTTTGGCCTTTTGCGCACCCAGAAGCCTGGGGATTGTAGAGTTTGGGGGGGGCTCACCTGGATGTGGAGCTCCCAGAGGAGGGTCAAAGCCCCTCACAAACTGTGGCGGGGGGTGGTTTGCTGTCGGGATACCCGTGGAGCCGCTGCCGTGGCAGGGAGCTCAGCTGGGAGCACGAGATCCCCTCCAGAGTCGATGCTCTCCCCTCCCATCCGAGCCATCCGGCGTCTCCGCAGACAGCCTGGCAAGTGCAGCCTGAGCGCGCCGAGCCAAGCAAACGCAAGATCAGAAGATATCAGCCATCAGATTTAAAGAGGGGGAAGTCTGGGGACTTTCTGTGACTTTGCTATAAATTGACACCCAGCTCACGCTAGGCAGATGCGAGGGAGGGAGGGAGGGGAGATGCGAACGAGAGGTGGCTGCGTTTTTCACCTTTCAGATGCATTGCTTTTCTTCTTAAAAGCCACCGAGAACCGAGCTTCGCTTGGTGGATGTTGGCCATAGGGCTGGATCTGATAAGGCTCGGGCGCTGAGAAGAGCTGCAGGAGGGTTTCTTCCCAGCTCCTCCCCTAGCTCCCCAGCGTGCCTGCACACCTCCAGCGCCCCCGAGCTCTGCGCTCGATCGCGCCGGGATAAGGCGTTTGCCACCTTGGGAAGGTCCTTTCCTGACAGGTGCAAAGAGCTGGGGGTGCTGCACGGCCGCCTGGCTGCAGCAGGTACAGAGCAAGGAGCAGCCAAGGGCTGAGCCCGGCACCGATGTAAAACTGAAGCAGCTCCGGCTCCCCTGGAGTCCCTCCAGCTTTGTGCGGGTGTAACTGAGACTGGAATCCGGCCCAGAGAGAGCGAAGCCGTTCGGTGATGATTAATATAGTAAAATGCGAAAGTTATGTATCAAGTGTATTTCACGCGCCTCTTGCCTCGGGACAATTAGCATAAATTTAATAATTATTGCCCTGTTCCAGCAGCTGCTACCTAAGGAGCTTGGGAGCGCTTTACAAACGCTCATTAGCTGCTGCCCTGCCTGGGGGAGGTAGGTGAACAGTCTCCCCATTTTACGGGTAGGAAAAGAGGAACAGAAAGAAGCAAAGTGAGATGGCTAAGGCGCGGTGCCGTGGTCGGGCGGCTCCCTCCCCTCCTCCCGCACCCTCTCCAGCCCTGCTTGGCTCTGGCCCCTTTGGGTGGGCAGAGCTGGGGAGGGGGCTGGAGTAAGATGAGGGTTCATTCTTTGCATTCTGGGCAAATGCCGTAGAAAACGTTTAAAATTCAGTGTTTTCTTTGCTGGTTCCCCAACCACCACCCTGCCAGGAGATGGGTTTTCTCCTGCCTTACCTGCGTTTCCCCTCGAGTGGGGGCTGCTGCAGGCTGGTTGCTCGACACAGCACAGGGCATCCTGACCCTGGCGCCCGCATCCTGCTCCTTGATCGGCCGCCGAATTGCCGGACGATCTGAGGTCTCCGGCATGGGTCAGCCAGCGTCCCTCCTTCAGCAGGCTTCGTCTGTCTGAACCACGAGCTCTTCCCGCGCCTGTGCGCCATGCAAAGCCCCCGGGGAGCCGATCGCCGCCGGGGCCGCCCCGCATTGCCCCCCTGCGAATAATAGCGAACCACGAAGATGGAGGCTGCGCTGACTTTGTGTTTAACCAGGGCACTCTAGCCAAAGAGTAACTGATTAGATATCAGACTCTCTTATCATGTTCCAGGGCACAGACAAAAGCTAGAAGACCAAGCCAAACCCTTCACCGACCGCTACGGGGAGCTGGAACGGCTGCGCCAGTCCATGAGAGTCACCCCAACAACACCCAACCCCCGCGGATCCCTCAGCACCCCAAGCCACTTTGGGTCCCAGGCTCAAACTCCAATACAAGGTAACTGGCTGGGTGCCCCAGCTTGGCGTCGCACCCCGAACCCTCGTGCTCCTGACACGGCTGGGCAGGGAGCGGAGCCGTCCCAGCCGAGCAAGCCTCCCTTGGGGTGGTATTTTCGGGCTGGAGTCCAGCTCTCCCCTGGGTAAGGAGCCCTGCCTGGGGGACGAGCCAGGGAGGGGTTCGGTTGGGTTTCTTGACCCTGGAAGCCTTTTTGCACCCATTAAATGAGCAGACGGCTGCTGGATGACAAACCCAGGTGATTTTGCTCTGTGCACCATTAGGTACGGGGTCTTAGGGAAAACTGAGCAGTTTCAGGAGGAACGCGGGGAAGATCAGAGCAACGTACTTTAATCCAGTAGGTGCTTTGACGTGAAGGCACCCGCGTAGACGGTGAAGCATCAACTAGAAAGGGTGGATTGCACTTTACATGCTAATCCAAATGGTTTCTTATCTTGTTGCATTGTGTTTATGCCAAGTCTGGTGATCCATCACCCAACTCCAGCATAATTCCCCGCACGTATGCACACCTGCATGGGCGCACGCGTGCGTACACACACACACACACACACAGAGGCTTTGCTCTTCCCATATTTGCCATCAGCATAGCTGAGCCCTGGGGCGTTCCCCGTGTGAATTTGCATCGTAGCTCATTGCCAGGAAAGAGGTAGGAATTGCCACCGGAGTTACCCGAGAGAGGTCAGTCTGCTAATTCCCAGGCCCCCGAATTTCAGCCCCGCGCTAAGCATTGCGTTTGAAAATCGCCAGCTGCCTCGCTGCTCCCGGCTTTCCGCACTTCCCAGCAGGGCCAGATGCTACCAGGATGTATTACGAGAGCCCGTTCTCCTGTCTGCGTGGGAGACGTGCTCCTTTTCCATGCCTGTTTCATCTCGGTGGTGTTTTCCTTTGAAAACCAGCAGAAATACTAGCAGGGTTTTGAGGGATAGTGTTTAAGCTGTTTGCGTTTTGAGTTTTGGTGGCAAGTGGCCCTTCTTGGAAAGTTTTACACGAAAAGTTCCAAAAGCCTTTGTGTTGCAGTTTCAGAAGTGACGTAGATGTTTGCAAACCTCAGTGTCATTGGCAAAGAGGGTGTCTCGGGTGCAAAAACATGTTTGAAAACGTTACCCGAACTGTAAAAAGCTGCCCCGCTCCTCCCAACCCAAAATTACAGTGAAAATTTAATTTATTTCTCATTGAAATGCAAATCTTTATGCTTGGAATTTTCGTTGATATTAGCACGGTTTATGAGAAGAACCCGGGCATTTTGTGTAGGATTATAATTTGATTTTCGTTAAAAAAAGCAAGAGGGAGAGAGAGAAGGAGTTTTATAGGCTCGTCCCATTGGCTGCTTAATAAAGAAAGAGATTCTTGGGGGAAGAAAAAAAAGATGCGTATTTTAAATTAGCACAGTCCCCTGTAGTGCCAGAAACCCAAAGAGCGTCGTTTGGAGCAAAGAATCAGGTGATGACACAAATTCAACAAGAAAAAAAATGAAACTGGCCACAAGCTACCGTCCGTGCCAAATTCCCAAATGTCAAGCGACAGCGGGAGTGGAGACACACAAAATTAGCCATCGAAAACCGTTCCTGCGGAGTGAATCCAAAGTACCAGGAATGCTGCAACAGGCAGTTAGTGCACGCTCTGCTCTTGGCTCCCTTGGTCCCGAGTTGGAGGAACTGTCTTAAAATTACTGTGGGTTCTTACCAGCGTAACTGGGAGCGGAATCAGCCCGGTAATTTTAATCTCAGCCCTGTCCTTTTGACACAACGCTGACTATAACCAATCGTAATAATAATAATAAATAATAATAAAAAAAAAAAAACCCAACCCTTTCTCTCACACACACACGGCTTATTCACAAAGATCATAATTTTTACCCAGGCAAGTGGAGCCCGTCCCGTGCCAAGAATAACACAGGAGTTAACAGGCCTGTAATTCTCACGACTTGGCACGTTCTTAGGTAACACGCACAAGAAGCTGATTAGCGAAAAGCATAACGAGATATTGGTTAGGAGAGACGAACGGGGCGGGCTGGAGTTCATCCAGCCCCTGCTAACCTTTACCTGGGTGCTTCCCCAGCCTTAATGGTTTTAGCATCTTTGCATCCCCGTGCAGGGATTAAAGGGGGGCCAGGGAGAGGCGGAGAGGCCGGTTCTCCCTCTGCGAGCACCTACGCCCGGCAGCCCTCCGCTCGTGTGCCGGAGGTGGTTGGCCTCCCACTTCTGCTGACCGAGCAGTTTGCACGAGCGCTTCCTTAATCCGCTGCTGGCAAAGCCAGGCTGGGGAGCTGAGATGCTCAGAAACAGCCCCGGCCAGCGAGGGGGGGGGGATTTAGGCACCTCAAAGCCCAGAGCGCAGCACGTGGAGTTGGGGCTTTGAAGCAGACGGGCACGTAGGAGCCAGCGGTTATCTTTGGGAGGAACCGGGCTCCCCTGGCGATGTGTTTGCTCTGGCCCAGTCCAGTCTCTCCTCCTCGGGAGCGAAGGCTGTGGCCGCGGTGGAGATCACAGCAAGGGCGCTGGTGTAAGTGGGGAAGAATCTGGCCCTCAGCCATTTGCAGAAGATTTTCAGTAAAGCCCTGGAGGTTATAAATAGCCCCCCCTGTAAAACGATCATCCTGAGGTTAAATGGTCTCAAACCAAAAACCTCCCGGTAAGAGAAAACCGATCGTTTCTGAAGGGCATGCCAGGAAACATGGGAGGAGAGCGTGCTCAGCACCGCGGCTGAGTGGGTCAGATCCTGCTCTCGCACTGGTTTCCCACTGCCCGGTGTCAATGTATTTCAGTGGCTTCCATCTTGCCTTACCCCGTGCCGATGGGCAGAGAATCGATCCCTTCCCATGCCTGTCTGCAAACAGGACAGACTTCCGCAGCCCTCCACAGACCAGATTTCATTCCCATTTCCTCTGCTTTGGGGGGAAAACAGGGTAATTCTGGGTTCACCCCAGTGAGATGAGAAGCTGGCCCAGTAGCCGGGCAGGTAGGACAGGCAGACCCTCATCTAGCATCAGCCAGCGCTGCTTCCCCGGCTTCAGCAGAGCTGAGCTGTTTGCCTCCGTTGAGGATTTGGCCCAATACTTCTCCAGTGAGGTCTGAAAAATCTGAGGTTTTGAAATCCCGGCTCTCCCGTCTCCGCAGCGAGACACCAAGCTGTCATTAGGATGGCTTGAAATGGTTCCTTATTACGGGGCACGCGAAGCCAGAGCCTTGCGTGCTTGCTTCATTTCGAGTTTTGTCTTCTAGCTTAAAAAAAAAAAAAAAAAAGAAAATCAAGTAGCTCTCAAAAGTGAAGCAAGATGTTAAAGGAACTTGCTTCTGCCTGCCTTGGGCTGCTTCTCAGGGCCCCCTTGCTCTGGAGGAAGGGGGATGGTGACAGACACACGTCCTCCCGGGGAGAACCGGGATGGTCCTAGCAGCCCCCAAATCTCCGCGTGACGCTTTGCCCCTGCCCATGTTTCGGCAGTGGCTCATGCTGAACCATTTTATTCCCGTTGCAACAGAGGAGGACCGCCCACGCAGCCGGCTCCTGTGTTCTAGCTTTGTGGTGGAAACATCTTCAACCACTCAAAAGCAATTGTGCGCATTGTCCGGCAACATGTAGGGGCCTTGCGTACACGAGGACAACTGCAAAGTGATTTTAAATTTGATCTACTCAGTAACAGAGCAAGCTGGTTTGATTAATGCACTTAACATCCCCTTGCCCACTCTTCATACCGCTCCAGCGAGACCCAATTCCCTTGACTTCACAGGGAGAACGCCGGATCCTTTTGCAAACTCCATCCTGCCTCTCCCAGCCTTAGCGTCCGCTGACCGGTTTGGGAGACATCGTCTCTGCTGGTGGCGAGCGTTCAGAGCTCCTGATCTGGAATCTGCTCGGCTTTAACCAGCTTGATTTCCAATCCGTTACTTCAAGCCAGTGCGATGTTTTTAACCTAGGCCAGTCATCAGCAGAACGCTTCAGCGTATGCATTTAAAGGAAAATCTCTCTCTCTCTTTTTCTTTTTAAATACACATTTTTAAAGTATTGCATTACTTTTAAGAAGCCTCTTGGCATAGGCAGCGAGTGCCCTATTGTTTCCGAAATGCAACGTGGCTGCTCTGAGGTTAAGTCCTGAATTACGGGCCCGGCAAATACACTGAATTGCTGCTTCCTAATCCCTGTCCAGATCGACTTATGGTTTCTTTAAAATATCCGTTTCTTAATGGATGAAAACATTCTACCATGGGCAGAGCCTAAATTGTTTCCAAAGGAAGCTAGGCAAGCATTAGTGGGAAGAAAACATATTGTGGGATTCAGCTTCAGCCTCAAAGGAAGGAACACGCTTAAGATGGGTTTCCTGCTTGCTTTCAGGCTGCTGTGCCTATCTTTAAACTGCTTTTCTGCTCCTCTCAATTATGTTTGCCCGCTGCGCAGTGCATGTCCCTTAAATGAATTTGGCATGTAATGGTCAAAGCTGAACCACAGGCCGGTGCTGGACGGGAGCACCCCCCGAGGGGGAGTCCAAGCACCCACGACCGCTGCTTTTGCCGCTGACGTGCAGCCGCCTCCGTCTCCCGGCCACAGCTCAGGCTGCCCAAGCACCGCAGTTCCTACGAAATAGCAGACGAGGGAAATAGCAGGCGAGCTCGCAACCAGGCGGGCTGAATTTGCCTCAGGCTCCGGGGATGCCATCCTGCCTTTGACGTGGGATTTTCGCTATGCCGGGATGCTCGCTGCCAGATCCAGGCTGCCGCCGGGGGAGCCTGCAGCCCCGGGGTCCCGCTGCAGGAGGGCACTGCCCGCATCGCCGGGCTGCTTGGCTGCGGCACAGCCCGGGAGCGGCAGCGCGGGGCTGGAGCCCGATCTCCTATCGCCCCATCAGCCTCCCCGCTCAGCCCGCCGCTCCGCAGTGGGTTTCCCATGGCAGACTTGGCCTGGTCCAAACCTGCTCGGCAGGCAAGGTGGTCTAGCTGCAGGCTGGGTTGTAAATTCAGCAACTTCCTTTTATGTAGTCAAGGCTTGTTAATTTTTTTTTAATACCCTTTGAATACAGGTAAAGAGCAAAGCGCAGGCAGGCCAGAGGGAGCGCCCGCAATCAAGGGAGCGTTTCCCTTTCAGCCCACCCACCCGCTCCTCTTAGCACCGTTAGCTGGTTTGTTCGCTTTGCGGGATGGAGCGGCAGGGATCAAGGCTCGATGCGGTGCGTGCCGGGCAGGGGGATGCGGGCAGAGGAGGGCTCCGGAGATGGCGAGGGGAAGAGAGGGGCTGTGGTGGGAGAGGAAGCTGGGAGAGCTTGGCTTGTTTAGTCTAGCAAAAGGCAGGCTGGGAGCGGGGCTGATTGCTCTGTATAAATACATCCAGGGGGTAAACATCAGGGAGGGAGAGGAGCTAATGTAAGCTATGAAGGACAGCGCTGGCACGGGAGATGGGGCTGAACTGGCCCTGAATAAATCCAGACTGGATGTTAGAGGCAGGCTTCTCCCCAGAAGGGTAGGATGGGTCCGACGAATGGCTGGGAGCATCCCAATGGACCTTGAAGAGTTGGCAGAGGAGGCTGAGATGCGGTGCGTGATTCACCGAGCTGGGAATACCTGGGGCTTTCCCCGTCTTAGTGCCCGGTGTATTTGGGGTCTGGCTGAAAGGGCTGGGGAAGGACCCGGGCGAGCAGCGTTCAGGTTTGCCACGTTCACCGGGGCAGGTTTGGGGGCTGAGCACGGCAGCACGGGGGATTTGAAGAGAATTAGAAAACTGAGCAGCAAACGCGCTCAGCGATCTCGAAGCAGTGCCTGGCGATACTGTGATAAGCGATGTGTGTGTTGTTGTGTTTTGGTTTGGGGTTTGGGTTTTTTTTTGGGGGGGGGGTTGGGTTTTTTTTTTTTGAACCCTGCAGAGGAAGTCCTTGCACCCAGTTCGTGAGCTGGTTGTATCAGATACAGAACAATTGCTCCATGGGCGTGTAACAACGGATGCTGTTCACACCCTCATTTTTTTTCAACACCTCCCCTCCTCCCCCAAAATAAATTTTGCTCTATTTTTCGTGGGGTGGGAGGAAGGGGCTGTTTTCTTTTTTAGTTGGCTCTGACTTGGAAACGAATGAACTTGTTCACATGTGTGACAGAGGCGTGAGAGCATGCCTGCATGCGTGGGTGGGGAGGAGAGCGGCGCCTTCTCTAGAGATGAGCTGGGGCTTCAGAGATCAAATGCATCCCGTGCACCTTCCCGTACAGAGCAGATTCTCTCCATCTTTGGCCACCTGCCTCTCCCTGGTCCCAGATGGAGCCGTTACGATCAGGGGAAGGAAGCAGAGAGGAAGAGAGGTCAGAAAAATGCTGAAAGACAACTTGGAGGTCCAAGCATCACAGAAACAAGTAGAGAAAAAACAGCCAAAGTTACATACAGAGCAAGAATTTCTGTCCCTGCTCTGTCTCGCACATGCATGCGTATTATATACATAAGCATAAGGTATCATTAGTGTTTACATTGTCGTCAATCATCATGGCATAAGACAGGAAAGGAGGGTTTTGGTTTTTTTTTCCCCCAGGCTAGATTTTTCATGACAATTTTGCAAGGCACATATATGCATGTAAATAAAACGGTGATGTATGGCCAGGCTGAAGATATTTATATATTCTATACACTTGGAGAGTTCCGCACTATCAAGTTCCCTTTAAATTTCCTTTAGGCTCTCTCTGTGTACCACACACTTTGTGTATTTGTGCGCGTTGTGTAATGTACACGCGCGCTTAGGGTTTTTTTTCAGTAAGCCACTGCATGCTGCCCACACCTCTAAAATGGGGACCGGAGAGGGATGTCTTGGGTGCTGTGGAATTGCTCGGGTTCCATACGTCACTGCATGGTCCCGGGTGATCTGATGACCTCCTGCTGCTGCTGTTTGTCGAGCCCCAGTGCTGTGCTCTGCACGCACGCCCTGGGTGAGCTTCTTTTGTTGTCCCTCCAAGCTCTTTCCATGCTGAAGAGGTCCTGCCGTTGCTTTTGCTGCCTGTTCCTCTCTCCGGGCAGAACGGGTATTTTCCTGGGTTAGGAGGCAATGGAAGCCCCCACTGCTCGCTGGGATGGATGCACGTCAGTGCCATTCATCCCTAAAACCTCTTGCAGGGTCCACATTGCCTTGGCTCCATGAAGGCTTCCAGGGAACTCAGAGCAGATCCACCAGTCCTGACCCAGCAAGGGCGCAGGGACCAGTTTCGTTCCATCCAAGGCAGCTCCCAAACCCAACATGGTCTTAAGGGAGGCAGCTGAACACACCCAGAGAAACCTCTGTGGTCGGCAGCCTCACGAACCAGCCTCCCTACCTCCATGCTCACAATCAGCCCTCGCTGCCCTGCCCGGCTCTGCCACGACCCAGCCGAGGTTTCGCTCCCATCCCAGGCACTCCGAGGCAGCTCTTTGCATTTATCTCCTTGCCATCCGCCCAAGAAAAGACCCATATTGTCTCCGAAGCCAGAAGAAAGCTGCTGTGTCACTTGAGCACGGTTGTTTTATCTGGAAAGGGGCTGAGCGGCTTAGAAAGCCGGTTTCTATCCGGCCCCACGTGCGGGGGGGACTTGGGGGTCCTCAAAAGGTGCAAATTGCAGCTGCACAATTAAATAACGGGGTGTGTCCCGGCCCCCGCGGTCCCCTGGGCAGCACAGCTCTAACGAGGAGACAGTGGCATTACTAATCAGGGCTTTGACCTTTACATGGCTTTTATTTAATACACATTCCACACTTCCCCAAACTCCCATCCAAAACATTGACATTTCCGCTGATAGATTGGGTCAGATTTTGGAGTAGTTGGGGGACTCAATTCACTCTTACAATGGTTAAATTCTTACAGCTAAATGGGCTTATTCAGTTAGTGCAGCAGCTGGTGTGATTTCGAGAAGAAAATAAACATTTCCTTCAAATATTTTGATTGGCAACTGGACAACTGAAATACTCAAGCTCAGATTGCCAGGGTCCAAAAAAGCCAACGGGGGCTGGACGGGGTGTAAGCCAGGCAAACCGTAGTAAATCCTCCGAGGCAGCACTACCACGCAGATGTGTGCGTGAGATGCGCCGGGCTCTGCCTGTGCTGGGGAAGGGGACGGGGAGACGGGGTTTTTAAAGCATGTTGTCGGCTGTGGTTTCGAAGGGACCGCGGGGCCCGAGGGTACAGCTTCACCTGCTCCCATTTCCCTGGCATTTGCTGAGCACGTTGCTTGCTCCGGGTTGGCGTTTGATGGCTGGCTGAGCGTGACGGAGGGTTGCTTTGCTGCTGACTTAGGTGGTTATGGAGGGTATTAATGGCGATGTTTTAGTTGGATCTTGCTGGGGCTATTTCAGCGGGGATGTCCTCAGACGCAGGGCAGGAGGGCCGATGCCCCTGGACAGGGTGGTGGGCGTGGGGCTGTGCAGCTCCAACCCACATGGATCCCTGAGGTGGAGGGGCAGCCTTGAGGTGGATGAGATGGAGGGACAGCCCTGAGGCGAAGGAGATGGGATGGAGGGGCAGTCCTGAGGCGAGGGAGCAGAGATGGAGGGGAAGTCATGAGACAAGGGCTGAGAGAGAGGGGCAGCCCTGAGGCAAAGGAGACAGGATGGAGGGGCAGCCCTGAGGAGAAGGAGTC